>JABXWE010004878.1:0-29317 GCA_014611495.1 Limonius californicus
GGTAAGTCTGTTCGTTACGAGGCAAGGTTTTAGGATAGCACTTGAACAACCGTTTTGAGGAAAATAACTCTACTGTTGAATAAAGATGATATGAACAGTTTCCAGTATGGGAAAGTCCAGGGAGGCAGTCGCGTCCACTTATTTTAATTCTCTATCCCTCAGTATAGTTAGGATACTTCATTTTGCGACACCCTATATTGTACACATTAGAAGTATCGCGGTAATTGTCGTTTATTAGTCCGACGCACGTTTGTCCCTGTCTTACGAAAATCTATACGAACACAATTAACTGTGTGTTGTAAATTTCGGTATCCATGAACTGAAGTAAATAAATAGTTTAACTGTTGTGAATAAATTTCTAAAAAAAAACACCTTTCCCTGATTAATTTAGGAATTACTTTTTCGATATTAAAAGGAATTGTACAGGTTTATTTAAAAGTAAAAAACAAAGTTAATACATTTTTCTTTGCCGCTTTGATTTGCGAACAGACGCTCGGATACGTATATTGACTTAAATTTAAATTTCGAATCTAAAGTCGATATTTAGAAAATAATATTTACAAAAATTAAACTTTACGGTAAACACTACATCTCTGAAAAAAGGGGGTTGAATAGGTAAAGTAGTTAACGCAAAAATTTAAAAATGGTATTTATTATATGCATAAATTATAAATTACAGAAGCCACATATTCATCAATTAAAATTAATTTTCATATTTATAAAAAAAAAATTAAAATATCTAAACGTGTATCTACAGAATGTCCTGGAAAGTTCTTACCGTATGGGAAACGGATTTATTTTAAAATTTACCAAAAAAATGCACTGTTCAGGAAAAGTTCTGTTTCCTGAGGCGTTAATATTATATATTTTATACGTAATATAAAAGAAAACAAGCCTGCAACGGTGCTAAGAAAAAGCAATGAAAACATAAATCGGCAAATGTAGCAAAATAAAATGTTCCAAAAGCAATTCGCAATACAATAAAGCAATAAAAACCTAAAAATATTTTAAGTAAACTTCTTAAATACAATACAATTATAAAATTTAACCACTGCTCAGAAAGTGCCGCTTTCAGCTGGATGCTATGGCGCGAACATAACCGTTTCAATTGTTATATGTGAAAAATTGCCAATAATATATTGCAATAATAGGTAACAGTAAATTTCGATAAAAAGGAAGCGATTATCGATTTGCTTACAACGCAAAATACATTTAGGTAAACCGTTAGAATATGACAAAACAGATTCCGACGTATAAACAGGCTAAGGAATAATTACCCATTTATATATTTCCATATTTGCATATGCAAATGCATATTTTTACCAATTTATACAATAAATGCATATTTTGATTAATACCGTATATTTCTAAAAATTTTGATTTCCAGGTACATGAAACTAAATTATTATGAAAGTTTCTAAAGAGCCATGCTAATCTTTTCTAGCAAATGCAAATTCCTTTTGGTTAATTCTTTGAATGGTTTAGACTTTAGAGATCATCTCTCAGGTAAATACACATTTTTTCTGACAATAGACAACGCATTACATAGTGTACTTCTTAAACGTAATAACAATATTTAAATTTAATCGTAATTGTATTCTAAAAAAAATTATTAGTATCAGTTTTTGTATCTGTCCGCGTCTTACTTTACTTAAACGACTATAATTTAAAATGCATATTTTTGGTATTTTACGTGTAAATTTGCATGCATATAGTCATATACTCCAAATTTTAAGTGCATATGTATCCTAAGCCTATTTGTAACCTCCTGATTTATGGAATGCAGAGAAGAATGTTCGTGAAATTAGTGTGCGCATCTTCCCATTCAACTACTGTTTTCAAATTATAGTGCCAAAGACGTGGAAATAAGGCCAAGTTCTGATTTAAAATTCTATTAAAATAAAAAAACATATTTAGATTTTTGCATCGGGTGCGCTTATGATTTTAAGATAGTTTAATATTATAAGCCTGTACATTGTTTTTCGTATTCCTATTCGTATTATTTTTGTATAGATTATGGTACTGTTATACAATATTTTTACAGCATTTCAAATGTACATATATACATATTTGCATGCGTTGAAACGTCCCTGCGTTCAAACATACCGGCGGCGTTCAAATGTCTCCGCGTTCGAACGGCCGCGTTCAAACGTCCCATTCCGTTTAGTGCAGTAGGTCTAGAGCTACATTCAATGCAAATAATACTAATCTTAGCCCTTACGTCGGGAGTTGATATATTTTTTGATCCACGAAATCTGGAATCCTCTTCAGCGGAAAGGGTATTGGGGCCATGGTGACGAGACTCCAGGTATGTACCCTACCAGTGAATATATGCGGCCTATTGGGGTTGTGGTTACTTCTAGTATACAGGGAATTTTTCTTTTTAGTATACATAGCCTATGTATACTAAAAAGAAAAATTCCCTGTATACTCACGTCACGGATTCACTATTATGCAATCAGTTATGCGATTATTGAAACCAATGGGAGGAACCAATCGAAATATGACATCCGGCAATTAGCCCTCAAAGCAAACACCTGCAAAACATTCAATTGTTTGCTCATGTTAGCAAAATTGCTTCCTACTTAATAATAATTTTATGTTATGTTACTCAATTTCATATTCTTTTGTTTAAATAAGTCGATATTAAAATAAAGAACGAAAAAAGTAAAAATTGTTGATTACTTTAGGGAGAAATGGGGGGTGAAAATGGTATAAAAAAATATATTACTTCCAGGGTAGTGTGACAATTCTGCGATCTCCCGACTTTACGGGTTAAGGTTCCATCAATAATAATACATAATAACAGAAGCACGCAACGGGACAGTAAGGTTTTTTCGCGAAACGTTAGATGTAGTTGATGATGAGATGATGATGGTTAAATGTTAATGACTAATACATATTTTACTGCTGACTTCACCAAAATAATCAAATAAGACCATGTTTTCGGTTTAATTCTTTCTTTCTTTCTGTATCAATTCCTCTTTTACCTTACGCTGTCGAGGTTGCCATTCATATATTCGGTTTCATTATAATGTTTTTTTATACACCTATACCTATAAATACAAATGTTGAATTTCTAAAATAAGAAGATGCAAGTAAAATCAGGACGACAGACGAGGTTTGTAAAATAAATAATGAGACTAGTAGCGTAGCGTTCGATCTGGCAACACTGGGGATGCGGGAGTGGAAGGGGCGGCAGATGAGTATGTGATACGCCTTCAATAGGAGTTTGAACACGCTAGAGTCATTTGGTTGTCCATAGCAATTTTTTTCTTGAAACAGTTTTTTCTAGTGCGTTCTGAAAACGAGTGACATCAATTTCGAGCAACGGTGTGTTATCACTTATCAGGTTTTGCTTTAGAGTTGGGTACAGGGCAACGGAAACTTTTGCAAAACTTCGACAGGCCTACGAAGACGGTGTTTTGTTAAGGGCCTAGGTTTTTCGGTGGTTTAAGGCATTTTCAGAAGGAAGAGAGTCGACTGAAGATGAACCTCGCAGAGGAAGGCCTTCATTTTCAAGAACCGATGAAAATGTCGACAGAGTCCAGGATCTCGCGCGTTCAGATCGTCGGTTGCCAGTCAGAATGATCGGGGAAAAGTTGAATTTGACTCACACCACCGTTCATCAGATTTTGAATTAATTGGGGATGAGAAAAATCTGCGCAAAAATGGTTGTCATACAGCAATTTTACTAAACGATTTTTTGGCCAGTAAGAACATTCCTGTGGCTCCTCGGCCTCCTTATTCACCCGACTGGAGTCTACTTCGTATTTACAGTTTTGAAAAAATTTACAAAATTAATTATTAGTTTGAAAATTAAACATTTTTTGCAGAACCTGACAGTAGTTATACTTGAAAAGCTTTTTTTACATGTAATAAATAATAATGTATGGCCAATGTCGCTTTTACTTCAAACGATTCAAAGCTGCCCGTGAACAGAATTTAAGGTTAAACATATCCCTCGCATAAGAAAATGTTCAACACCCCTGCAAGGTTTTAGAGTATCTAATTTAAGAACAACACGTACACATGATTTAAGTTATAAAAAAAATCGGGGCATGTCTTACTGTTCATTTAAGTCTTTGCTTAAATTGTATTGACCGGATAACTTACAAATATGATAGATCTACCTAATAAGAACTCCGTTTTGTTAAGTTCTGCATTTCACAAGTTACTCTAGTGGATTTTGCTGATAGAGATCGGACGCAAGACGACATCTATGAATTATTTAATAATACGAGGGCAATTTAAAATGTTCGCGGCTTGACATACAGATGGCGTTGCGAAGTCTAAAATTTTTGGTTCGTTGCAATGCTGGGCTCTATTTATTTATAACTGTCAAATGTCAAATCGATCTGCCAACTAGATTGTCATCAACAGCGGCTTCAATAAACTAATCTGTGTGTAGTTTAAAAAGTGGGCAACATTGAACATCGTGCCGTAATAAAGTTTCTTTTTAAAACGGGTTTAACACCTACGGAAATTTTTAACGAGATGAAAAGTGTTTTAGGTGATACTGCACCTTCATTTACAACAGTAAAATAAGTGGACGCGACTGCCTCCCTGGACTTTCCCATACTGGAAACTGTTCATATCATCTTTATTCAACAGTAGAGATATTTTCCTCAAAACGGTTGTTGAAGTGCTATCCTAAAACCTTGCCTCGTAGCGAATAGACTTACAAGGCTTGTAAGAAGTCCCGCCAAATATCTGCGGTGCCCCTTAATTTCCTTTTAATATGCAACCAGGCATACTTCATTCTCTACTATATACGTCGCGCGGTCTAACTAGTACCGATCGCCATTGCTACCGAGGTAAAATTTTCTAAGTCCCTGGAAATTATATTTTGTAGGGCATAAAAAATCCATTTTTTTATTTTCGCGGAAAAAGATTCTTTGACGCAAACAAATAACAACCGTTAGAATAAAAAAAATATTTTTCTAAAAAAGAGGGGGGAGGGGGCCGGTGCGTTTACATATATCCACGAGTGTAATATTTCTTTGCATATTCATATGCTCCATTACGTACTGAGCGATTCAGTGAAAACCCCAGCTTCCTATCTTTTTTCGTTTATTAATTAAAGGAGTTTGAAGTTTCAAACTTCCAAGCTTCGTAGAGGGCGCCACAGGAAAATTACGGAGTTCTTCAAAAAATATATCGATAGCCCCTTGCGAGGTCTATCGACATATGAAATTTAAAAAAATTCCTTGGAGCAGTTTTTGAGAAATAATTTTTTGAAAATTTCCAAAATTTTGAAAATTCGTAATTTAGGCCCCTTATAATTTTTCAAAAAACTTTTTATATCACCTCATTTTACCCTTCATATACTATTCAGAAAATAAAAATCATTTGAATCGATTCATCCGTTTTCGAGTAATTGGGCGTTAAACTCAAAATTTTCAAAAAATCATAGCGCCCTTCAGTTTAAAGCTAGCGAGTTCGGCAAAAAACTAACAGATTTGTCTTATGATCCTCTATCGTTATCCGCGATAAAAGTTTCAAAATTGTAATCACGAAAAAAGTGATACCAAAAAAACATGCGTAACTTCCGCTTCCGGTTTCGGATTTTTTTGAAAAGCTTATTTTTTCGATGAATTTTCGATACACCCCCGCATTCCAAAGCGCATCAAAATCGGAGCAATACTTTCGGCTGTAGGAGCGTCACATACGTACCCACCCACAGACAGACATTTTTTAAAAACCACTTTTTTGGGTTCCTAGAGACCCAAAACGGATATTTCCGTTATAATCTCGATTTCGAAAATTTTCATGAATTCAATACTTACCCTATACCTATAAGGTATGGGAAAGTAATATACCTATAAGGTATGGGAAAGTAAAAATAGGCTGCAGAATTTAAACGCGGTCGTACAAGCTTACGGACGACCAAAAACTGCCATGACACCGGAAATCATCAATAAAGTGCGATATTGTTTTGAAGGATCGCCGATTAAAGGTGGCTGAAATTGCTACTGCTATGGGCATTTCAAATAAACACTTATTTCATATTTTAACCGAAGAATTAGGGATGAGAAAACTGTCTGCAAGATGGGTGCCGCTTATAGCGTCCGCAGTAGTGCAATCCCGTTTCATATTTGTCCAACCTCGTATTTCATAATCAGCTCAAAATGTTACCTGTGTACCTGAGTAATATCCTAAAAGCTTGAAAGAAAACCATCACAATATGAAGGCTTTACATCATAATATAGAGGTATTTTGACATGTAATTCAGCCTGAAGGTCAAGACCCTCGCAAGAAAATCATTATACGTTAACCTTCTACGCGGAAGGTTTGAGGTTCAATTCCTCGTACCGGAATTTTAAACGGCCATACTGCCTCGCAAGGCAATGGCAAATCAACGAGATATTCTGCCTACAGAATCTTCTCTGGAATAGAAGTGTTTATACTTCCCGTGGTTCGGAGCCCACGTTAAGCTGTAGATTCTCTATGTCTGCGCCACTATAAACACAGGTATACGAGCGAACGTTGCCACGTCTCGCAAAAGATAAAGTACTCATAGAAGAAAAACGTTATAGTTATCATTTAACAGTCACAGCTATCAAATTTCAACTAACGGTAGATTAACAAACAGTAAGAAGGATACGGCTGATTTTATTCGCAGGTTGTAACGACTGATGAAACCTGGGTCCACCACTTCACCTCCGAAACAAAACAGCAGTCAAAACAATGGAAGCACTAATTTCAAACAGTAAAATACAGTCTTTCATTATCAGGGGCGAACATTTCAAATTACCCTCGTATATATCCTGATTGTACTCCCTTTATTCATTGGAAAATAAAATACAGTAACAACAAAGAATTTAAAGAACATGCAATTAAATGTTTTATCAACGACGTATATAAGATAGTCTCATAAATCTGCTAGAGAAATTGCAACAGGCAGTCGAATCAGTCAAAGTTCGCTTCTGCAGTACACAATAAAAGAAAAATAAATCTATACGAAATTAAATTGGATTACGAGTCCAATAAGACTGGTCTTGATCGTAGAATTCAATTAGTTTCCGCAACAAAATTAAAATTAACATTGGATTATATCGACAAATACATAGTCTATTTCCTCAAATTTTGCTTTATAGAATTTTGGGGTTTACTCAGAGACGGAAATTATTTGAAATTCTTACAAAATGTATTTTAGATCTTACATTTACAGCTTTATTTTACAAATGATTAAAATCCTGGCTTAGCAAGACATTACACTAGCAACAAGCCGGAGCACCGTCACATTATTCATTACAAATAAGATATATTCAAATAACATTTTTCTACGGATTAGTGAAGGAGAACCAGTGAGTGGTCAGCAGGTTTATTGTTTAAATGTGTTTTAAATTAGTTTTGATTTTTCTACGGCAGAGTTTCTTGAAAATATTGTTATAAAACATAGACATTTTTTTACTAATGTTTGTACCATAGATCCGGCTCATGTAAGTTCTTGCTTGTTCCTCACATTTAAGTACCGAAGGGAATCAGATTCCAACCTAAATCCCACCCAAAGCTTCTACGATACCTTTTCAATATCGTAACCATCTTCCAACCTATGTGGCCAGCTTCAAAAACTATGGCCAAAACCTTCCTCTCTAGAGAATGGGGTAGGATTATATCCAGCAGGGGGTGCGATTTGTTGTGTGATGATGATGATGATCGTACACGTAATTCCTACTTCAGCTACATAAAGTATCTGATGGTTCATTTAAAATAACAAAATATTGCTCATATTGCAACTAGTTCTTCGGTAATTTGTTCACTTCTATTTTTTCCTGTTTGAACTTCGTTATTAAAGTGGTTTGATATTGTATCTCTCAGCTTTTTAATTTGCTTATCAATAATTTTTAGGTAGACGTTTCGTTATTTATATCTATATTTTTCTCTATGCACATTTGAGATCTTACAACTCCGTGATATACGTGCTGAAATGCATTTTATATATTTAAGATCATGTCCAAGATCTAAAAGAAAATAGTCCATACTGCTACATAGAATCCATAATTTTCATGATAAAGAATTCACGATGAGTATCATTTAGAGTCAGTTTGATATTGTAACGGGGTCAAAATGGTGAAAAGTAAATATTTGATGTTTAATTACCAATTACATGAAGGTTCAACATTTTGAGATAAGAAACCAATAACAAACATCTGCCCATAGCCGTGAAGCGGAATGTTCCAGAACACGCGTCACTCTCTACATCAGAGAGGGGTGCGCGCATGACGGAAATCGAAAAGTGGCCTGTATAAAACCGCCAGCGCGGCCATTTGAAATCACTTTATTTCCTGGCTCTTGATTTCATCAAAAGTCAGAAAATATTCCTCAGCCTTCTTTTAAGAGTATTCTTAAAAGATCCTAGTGTTGAAAATCCGTTCCTGAAATTAACCGGTCTAGTAAAATCCGTTTAATAATTCCGTATACTTACCAGAAAGTGAATTAATAATTTTCCACTATTTTGCCTTTGTATTAACAAATTTAATAATTTGAGTTTCTAGTTACAGAGTCCGAAGCCGAGCGAGCCAGTGTGCGTCGACCGTAGATAGCTGTCGGGGTAATTTGTTAAATTATACCGCCGTTCGAAATCGTTGCATTTCCAGCACATTTTTGACAGTAAAGTTAGTAGATATAAATATTTAACTTGCTTTGCTTGTTCATTTGAGTGCCCAGTAGTCCGTTTTCCCTGTGACAGACATTTTTATTGATTTTGTGCCGGTGTTTGAAACGGTTAAAATCAATAGAAAATTCTGTATAAAGGTTATTATTGCTAGGGGAACCGGTGTCTGAATCGGTGCTGTACCTTAACTTTAATAACACCTGTTGTTATTAGTTGAACACCTGTACAAGGTTTGTCGTAATTTGTAATTAATAATTAATATTTATCTAGTTTATCACTACAGTCAAACTCCCATATTACGAACGTCTATATAGCGAATTTCTCTATATAACGAAATTTTGCGCAACACGCTGCACCTTTAACCAAAAACACACGTAAAATTGTTTCCAAATAGCGAAATTAAATTTCTATTTAACGATTTTTTAACGAAAAAAGAAAAATAAATAAAATCTATGAAAACCTTAATGGTTTTGGGAATTTTGTACCCAAATATTGTCTGTTATAAGTTCTTCCGGCACAATCATAGAAAGTTTTCCAAGAATTGTTAAGGTTTTGTCAAGTTTACGACTCCCTTTATGTTTAAATGACGTCTTTTCTTAATAGGCATTTTAAAGCAGAAAATTGCAATAAAAGTCTGTTTTAAAAACGGTCAGTTTACGCAAAATGTCGAAGCGAAAGTGTTTAAGCATTACAGAAAAAAATTAAAGTGTTGCAAGAAGTTGATAAAGGTTAAAAAAAAGATATTGCAGCAATATTCGGTATTCCTGCCAGCAGTTTATAAACCATTATGAAAAATCGTGAATCACTTTTGAATGTAGTCGATGTAGGAACTGCAGCAAAAGGTGCTAGAACATGTGTGTACGAAGATGTTGATGAAGCAGTTTTGAAGTGGGTCCATTTATGTACTCGTATTACATATGTAAACAAATAGTATTCAATTTATTTTCAAAAAAAATCTTATTTCTCTATAACGAAATTTCCCTATTGCGAATTTTTTGTCAGAATTTAGCGACTTCGTTATATAGAAGTTTGACTGTATTTTGTACATATACAATTAAGTACGAGTTAATAAATTAATTTTTTCCAAGCACTTATAATGGAATTCTGGACAACTCGAGAGACTATCCAGGTTATAAATTTTGGAGCGTTCGCGCCCTGTATAAGCCACCGGGCGGAAAGTTACAATATGGTAAATTTAATAGCTGTCATAAACGTAATTCTTTTAAATTGACAATGAGGAAACCTGCATAGGCGACGCCCTAGTGCTACTTACTTAAAAATAAATTATAAACTTCACATCAGGAAATCATTTTTATTCTGAGAATGTTAGGAAAAATACATGCCATTCCCAAAAACTACTATATTAGAAGCTGAAAAAAAAAACTACCTAGCTATTAATTGATAAAATAAAAAACGGTTAATATATAGAAAAACCAAAAATACCAAAAGCAAGACATGCGAAGGTAGAATATTAAATTCCGTGGTAATATATTTCCATTATTATATAGTTGATGTTATCATCTAGGTATGTCTGAAGCTGTTATAGAGAGTGGATACGGTACTGCACACTACGGGCTATACAACTTTGTGACGCCAAAACCACCATACAATTGGTGTCCCACGTCACAAGCGGGTTTATAAATACTTTTTCTCTTATTAAATTTAAATTTATAATTTTGTGGTAATAATTTGTGTCATTAAAATGGTACATCCTGTGGCAAATGGATTTTAGAATTCTTCAAAGAACAAAATTGGAAATGGTCCTTATTTTTGGAGCATTTGGTGTCCCTAAGCAGCTGCACAATAGCATGCAAATGCCGCATCCCCTATCTATAACATCCTTGGTATGCCCATATGTAGCATATATATCGTATGGATGCTAGACAACAATTTGTCTTACAATATAGATATAAATATAAATAATAAGCATTAACATATGGGGTATAATACAAGATAAAGTAGGTATAGTTGAATATGAATATGTACTGTAGCGTTACGGACCCTTGTGTTGTGCTTTTTCTTTTATTTGTCGTGATTCGTCGTGATCGTGTTAGGTTCGGATCTAGAGTAGTTGAGCTAAATATGGAAATAAAACACCAGAGAGGTTTAATACATTTATTATCGTCAATATTTAACTGCAGACAGTGCAATTTAACTACCTCCGGCATTCACCTGTTCAGGCTAGGAAACTGCAGGAAACCTTAGCCGAGGTAGTGCGACGTGATCTCAAGTACATCAATTTCCTTTATGAAATTTAAACTATTTGCCCAGTAAAATACTAAAGAGGCTGTTAAAGAGGCCGGTTCGCAGGGGGTTTCTGAAGGTGAGCGGTGTAAGCGCAATTGTCAGGGGAGGCCGTAGCTGCCGAGATACCTCAAGCGCTTGGCGGGTGAAGGGTTAAAGGAATTTGACAGTGCAGCCGATACCTCAAGCGCAATTGTCAGGGGATGCCGTAGCTGCCGAGATACCTCAAGCGCTTGCCGGGTAAAGGGTTAATGAATTTGACACTGCAGCCGAGATACCTCAAAGCGCAATTGTCAAAGGATGCCGTAGCTGCCGAGATACCTCAAAGCGCTTGGCAGGTGAAGGGTTAAGGGAACTTGTAAAGGAACTGTGCTTCTTGATGGTTAGACCAAGCAAGAATGATCCCTCATGACAACTTACTTCTGCTTTTATAGGCCAAAAACGGGTGTTGCATCGTGAGAACCCGCTGCACGTGTACCAATTTGAAAAACAATTTCACGTTCCATTTATTGTGAGCCCAATAATATTTAATTAAAGTTAATTAAATTATAGGAGTACTATTAAGAAACAGTCGAAATAACTCCCTTTACCTAATCTTCAGATCCTAATAAATTTTGTATTTAATTATAAATTTGTATTGTATTCGACAAGAAACCCATTTTTGTTTCTTGAACTAATGACTTTTAACGGAAATGTCCGTGACGAAAATACATAAACTTTTCCCAAACCGCCCTATTTATTGACGGCTGTCCCAATTTATGCTTACTTGAGATCAGACTAATTCGAAGTTATATTGCCACCTGCAACAAAATAGCTGGAAGAAAGACGCTGCAAACAAATATTGTAAAAATGGAATTATAACATTCAACTATCGAATGTGTAGTTGTTTTATAATTCCATTCATTGTACATGAAAGTGGATATTTATTTTGTGACTGCTGCCCTCATAAATCAAGCCGTAAAGGACAGCCCTTTACAAAAATAAATATGTGTGACGGAACGGCCGTTCCAAAGATCATTGAAGCGTGATTTTCAAACTCCAACTAATATTCATTAGCATTTAGTTACATTTAACATGAAATCTTTATGCGAGTATAGATTAAAAATGAAAATTATGAGCATAATGTCCCAAAGTCCGACTATCGGTAATAATATACATATAATCGCAAATGCGGTCCGCTACAGTACGTCAAGAGCAAACATTGTATGTAGGACATAGCCATATTTAGCAATTATCACATAGTTAAATCATAAAGCTGGGGCTTTGTTTACTAGCCATTCTAGTCCACGGGGGTGGAGTTGGTGGATGGCGCCAATGGGTGCATCGTACGCTGTTTCCGGGCATTCACTTACTAGATGTTGTATTTTGTGGGATGGGTTGCCGCAGCTCACTGTGGTGAGTTGGTGAATACCCATTTATGCATTGAGGCAGAACATCTACCATGTTGGGTGCGTATACAATTGAGTGTGCACCTTCTGTTTAGTGTGAAACCGGGTACTTTCTGGGTGGGGTCGGATATCAGCTGTTTCTGAGGGGCATTGAATGTTTCTCAGCCACTTCTCCATTCTTCTTCCATTGAGAAGTTCTGTTGTTGCAGTTTGTAGGCAGCTATCCAGAGAGGTTTTCTCGATTTCAATCTGTTAGTTTTTTTGAGCATGTCTTGGTGTATTGGTAGCTGGTGATCTTTATCTATTTTCTGGAGCTCTCTGCTGGCTGCCGCCGAACGTCTGTGTTCGGGAGGAGCGATGTTGCTTAGCACAGGAAGCCAGGGGAGGGGGGTGCTTTTTACAGTGCCTGAAACCAGTCGCATTTTTTGGTTTAGTTGGATGTTCACTGTCTTTGCATGTGGGCTGCTCATCCACACTGGAGCTCAATATTCCGCAGTGGATTAGACAAGAGCTAGTGTGGGGGGTCGGAGAGTTTCGGCGACTGAGCCCCATGATGTACCAGGTAGTTTCTGGATAAGGTTAGACCTTGTTCGTAGTTTAGCTTTAAGTTTCTCGATGTGGAGTTTGTATGAGAGTGTTATTGTGTATTAACTCTGTGTTACTGAACATCACATTTAGTCTCTGGTTCGCTTGTCTATTGTTGAGATAGAAAGCACTGATTTCCGTTTTTTTGGGCAGTTAGGCGTAGGCCCTATTCAATGAAATAACAGTCCATGACTTCTAGGTCTCTTGTTAGGGTATCTTCAGCACTTCACAAGTTCTTGTTCTGGATGCTAAGGGCTATGTCATCGGCGTAAATGAACTTCTTGCTGTTGGTAGTCGGGTAGTCTGTAGTATATACGTTAAATAGTAGCGGAGCCAATATTGAGCCTTGGGGAAGACCATTACGTAGCTTTCTAGTTTTGATAGTGGTTCCCGACAGTGATATTTTGATTAGCCGGTCACTTGCAGAGTATTCATAAGTTGCATTAGGCGTTTACAGGGGATAGTTTATATAATTTGAGTAGGAGGCCGTGTTTCCAAACAGTGTCGTACGCCGATGAAAGATCTATAAAGGCAACTGCTAATTTTAGGCGTTTTTAAAATCCAGCTTCAATGTGAGTCGTGAGGGCCATAACCTGGTCGCAGCAGCTTCTATTTGGTCTAAACCCCGCTTGCTTTGGTGGAGTCACTTTGTTGATTGCAGGGAAGATACGCTCCTAGATTAGTTTCTCTAGTATTTTATATGTTGTGCAAAGCAGCGCAATCGGGCGGTAGCTGTTGGAAGGGTCGCCTGGTTTTCCGGGTTTTAGTGTGGCTATTATGTTACTTTTTCGGAATGTCGTGGGGAGTTGTAGCTTTTCCAACATATTGTTGTAGAGGTTTTTTAACCATTCTTTTGCTTTCATCCCGAAGTTTTTGAGGAATTTTGGTAGTATGTCATCGGGACCTGCGGCTTTGCCGCTTCTAATACTATGTATTACTTTTTCAATTGCGGTTGTTGTGAAAGGCTCGACATATTTGGAGTCTTGCTGATGTGATTTTTTGATATCGGGGAGTGTTTTATTTAGTTGCCTTATCTTTCCTTTGCTGACACTAGGCTTAGCGGTTTCTGTTGGTCTTGCTGCTATGGTGTTCGCGTGGGGTGGTTTGCCCACTGGGATGGCTTTCTTCGACAACTCTTCCATTCGTCTCATAAGTGACCAGGTGGTACGGCTGGTGTGAGTGAATTTCAGATTTTTGACGGTTTCCCTCCATTGTTCTTTTCTGGATATGTTCAGTTTTTCGATAGGTTCATCGACTACTTCTGGGTTTTTATTATTTTGGTATTCTTCGAATAGATGTTCGCATTCCTCGTTTCAGCTTAGGATGTATGTTTTTCTGTATCCGTATGGGATAAATCTCTTTGCAGTGGAGATTACCAGTTTGGAGAATCTATGATAATTGCTGGGACCTGGCTCTATGTGTCTTACGTCAGCGTCCAGACGTTTAGTAAAATTATTCCAATCTGCTTTAGGTACCATCTTGGTTGGGGAATTGATTTGTGTATTGGGATTTAGATTCCTAGGTTGATAAGGATTGGCCGATGTTGTGAGCGTGGGAAGTTGTTTAGGATCGTCTTTTGTGGGGACATGGATTTGGTTTCATGATCCGTGGTTACAATACTGAGGTCTGAATTGTAGTCTTGGTTCATCGGGCAGAATGAAAAGTTCCTTTGTCTTTGGCATTATACAGGAGGTAGAAATTGTTGGCTTCAATCCAATTCGATAGTTTATTAGCGTTAGTATCTATGTTTCGGTAGCCCCATATATTGCGTTGGCTATTAAAGTCGCCTATGTACAATGCAGGGTGTGGGAAGTTTGGTAGAATTTGATCAGGTCATGCTGTATTAGGTGGTTTGTAGATATTACTTATTATTGTATCTGCGATTTTGACTGTGACGATTTCAATGTTGTTAGTATCACTTCGGTGGACAATAGAATAGTGTGCGATATCGTTACGTATGTATGTGGCTATCCCATATGCGTGGTGGTGAAGTGCAGCCCCTGCTTTGGATCCAGGTATTTTTCCCCTGCTCATGAGATCTTGTTCGTTGGATGTGTGGTTTCTTGTAGGGCTAGTACATCCATATCTTTTTCTCTGAGAATTTTTCGTAGATAATCACTTTTGTTGATGTGAAAGTGTGGCCATTAGTGAGTCTAACGGTCGCCGGGAGATCCTAGGACAAATCCAGGGACAGTTCGGCGTCCAAAGAGGGTGTTTATTTAGCGTTTTCCAGGGAGCACGTGGACATTCTGTCCGGACGCGAACAGCATTACTGCCCTAGTAGCGCAGAAGTATTGGAACATGAAACACTTCGATCCGGAAGAGTTCGGGAAGTATGAAAATTGGAAGGATAAGTATAGATAAAAGTACTCTGAGAAGACGGAGCTGCATCAGAACCATTGCAGCTTAGCGGGCGGCAAAAAATAGAACTAATATTAGAACATAGTAATTTCTAAGCTTCATGTAAGCTTCAGTAACACTTTCTGACATCTATTAAACTGACACCAACTAGTTAACCTTATTTATATCAAATGACAGAATACATCAGTGACGTACGAGCCCTAACAACTATATATTGGGACAAAATAAAATATATATATAAGTCAGGTATTTGACAGTTTATTTGTTTTCTATTAATTTTTTAAATTTAATACTAAGTAACTAGTTAATTAACAACAATTGGGGCCAATCAGCAACACAAAAAACAAAATACTTATTCTATTATTTCTAATTAACTAGAAAAATGTTCACATTTCGTGGCAACTAAATATTGGGACAGTATAAAGTAACTGTTAAAAATAAAAGAAGATGAGACAAGTAGGCTGCAAAAATGATGGAGAACGAAACGTCGGATTAATCGGCAATAGTTTTCTTATCGTATTGAGTGAATCGCTGCGTTTATTGAACAAAATGGTGCTTGGTATTTCTACAAGTTCAAAAATTCGTGAGTTAGTGCTTAAAAATTATTACCGCAATAAAACAATACGTGAAGTGACGGATGAACATAATATTTCTATATCTACAGTGTGGAATATAATTAAGCATTATGGAGAAACGGGAAATATCCTAGATAAAAAACGTAAAAGTCTGGGTCGTCCAAAAATAGTTTCTGACAGGAATAAGGGACAATTAGTAAAACTATGCAAAAAAGGCCGAAGAAATACTTTAAGGCAAATTACGGCTGAATGGAATCACGAAACTGGATTAAATCTGTCAAGGGAATGCTGTCGCCGGTGAATTCATAAAAGTGGACTCAAGTTTTATAAGGTTGAATTACAAGTAACAATTTAAAAGTATAATTTTAAACAAAATTGTTTTCTTATAGGCAAAGGAAAAGCCACTGTTGACGGAAAAACAGAAGAAAACCAGGCTTGCATGAGCAAAATCTAAACTATCTTGGTCGGTAGAAGATTGGTTCAGAGTAATTTTCAGTGACGAATCAAAATTCGTCGTATGTGTTGGTGATCACCGCAAACGCGTGATTCGTACCGAACATGAGGCTTTCCACAAGGATTGCTTAAAACGTACGGTAAAATTTCCTACAGGAGTGATGATTTGAGACTGCATGGCAGCTTCAGGATTAGGATGCTTTGAATTTATTGATGGTACCGTGAATCCGCGAAATATCAACAAATATTGGAAAACAGTCTGCCACCGAGTATCGCGAAGTTAAATGTTGGCGAAAATTACATTTTTCAGCAGGATGGAGCGCCGTGTCATACGGCCAAAACAACAAAAAAGTGGTTTGGCGACCACAACGTAAATGTTCTTTCTTGGCCTTCTTCCAACAGTCCTGACCTCAATGTCATTGAAACAGTGTGGCTTAAAATGAAACAAAGATAGAGGAACAACCCACAACGGACATTACTGGAACTTAGAGCCAAAATAGAGCAAATTTGGAATGGATTTACTCCTGAAAAGTGCAGATCCTTAGTTGAGTCAATGCCCAACCGAATTCGAGCGGTCATAAAAGCTAAAGGTGATGTTACTCCATTTTAGACAAAAAAGAAGTGCTATGTCCCAATATTTAGTTGCCACGCAATGTGAACATTTTTCTCGTTAATTAGAGATGATAGAATAAGTATTTTATTTTTTGTGTTGCTGATTGGCTCCAATTGTTGTTAATTAACTAGTTACTTAGTATTAGATTAAAAAAATTATTAGAAAAACAAATAAACAGTCAAATACCTGACATATATGTATTTTATTTTGTCCCAATATATAGTTGTTAGGGCTCGTACAAAAAACTTTTAAAGTAATTATGCTAATAGAGAGCAATAAAGTAACAAGCGTTGTTGGTTGGTTGGTTGGTACGAGTAGTTCGTAAAACTAAATTCTTCGAATAATGGCAGTACTATCCTCAAACAACAAACTTCTAAAATTTCATCAGAATTGTTGCTTTCGGTTTCACTGGCTTCTTTCAAGTTTATAATTAAATTGTCTACCATAAATCTAACCCAGGTTCCATTTCCATACATTCTTTTTAGCATTTAATTGCTTAAGCACATCGCGATTTCCGCTCATCCATAGAGAATGTATCAAAAAAGTCATTACACAGTTTTTCTGCAACTTTCAATTTAAAATTAACATTGTGTTGGACAACATATTGCTTTAAAGAGGCACACATAAACTCTATTGAGTTTAAGTCAGGGTGGTACGCCGGCTGTCTTACTACACGGTGCCCTTTATCTTCCAAAATGTTATCAATCTCGTAGGTTTTATACTTAAAATTTCAGAATTTTTATTAGGTTATATAGATGCAGCTGTAGCATAGTGTTCATAGAAGGTATATTTTTACTCTCAAGCCAGTTTTTCATATCCTCTATTCTGTTTGACCAGGCGAGGCACTTTTCTGCAACAACATTGTGGTTGGGGCATTATCGATCACTACGAAACTTCGAGGTGGCAAATTCACGATGAGTGTTCCTTCTAACCATTTCTTATAATTCTTAAAATTTATTTTACTGCGATAATCACCGGTCGTGTTTGACCTAAAAATTAGACCAGCATTATTTACAAATCCCTCTTCTCCTCTTGCATAGACATTATTAGTCTTGACAGACAAATAAACACTTATCTGACCGTAATATAGTACTGTTGTAAATTCCAGTTTGAGAGTACAGTATGAGCACAAAGTACCTATTATATTATATTATAATAGGTACTTTGTGGTATGAGCAAAGAGCATCTTATTATATGCTCTTTGGTATGAGCCCTTTTGGAATACATTATTGCCGTATTTCCCCAGAACGTGCAGCTGTCAATCAAAATATCTTTCTTTTGCACTGTACACAGCTTATCTGCCTATACCTTGCCCAAGGAGGTCTTACCTATCAACTTTTTATCAACGGTTCTCAAAGTGCATGTTATTTGTGTTAATGTATTCAAAATTTATGTATTTAGCATTTATTGGGAACTTCCAGTTTTATTTACTTAAGTTAACTTAGGGTCTCAAGACTGTCGCTCACTCCCTAGAAATGACAACGTGGAAGAAGTAAGTCCCATAAGGTTAGCATTGCCCTATCTTGTACGTACTGAACTCTTAAGTTGGAATTCACTACAAAGTCAATAAAAATATTAGCGGACTTGTACTGTAGATGGCGCTTTCTTACCAAAATCATTGCTATATTGTAGGTAAGCAAAGTGAAGAGTGTACGGAATTAAGAAGTATTGAGTGTTACCTGGAGTTTTTGAACTAGGCCATAGCTGGACGTTCCAAACAGAGGTAAAAGACTTTGCTTATAAAACTGTCGATACATAAAGCTTACCAAGCTACTGTATAAAGTAATCTAAAATCTACTACACAATGCAGTGTGAAGACAAATTTTCGCTGCTACAGACAGTTATAACATAACCAAAATATATATGACATATATGAAATATATGACATATATGGCATATATGAAATAAACGACATATAAGACATATATGACATTTATTTCACTCCATATATTGTGAAATTAGTGAAATCAACTACGACCACAACGGTTTCCACGGCCTTCCTCAAAAATAAATACCAACACAGAAGAGAAAATTAAGATATTTCTTCAGGATCTGGAAGTAATCACTATTAAGTAAGACCAATGCGAAGCAAACAGCAACAAGGCAAGAAGAAAATAAAAAACTAGCATATTAAGTCAAGTAATCATTTGTGACAACTTGAAACTATCTGTTGTGCATCATAACAGCCACTACGTGTGGTATATACTGCCAAATCACCAAAGCTTCGAAATAAACAAACCCTCTTTCAGTGAAAATTAGCTCCTCGAAGAAATCAATTTTTTTAATGATTTGATGAGAGGTATGTACATTTCGAGCGCTAAGCGGTTATCTTCAGTGCGGTTAGATTACACGTAGGAGCAAAGCAACGACATGACCTAAAGAGCAGGTGACTAGAAATCACTACGCGCTGTGGATAGGAAAGGAAAATCAATGTAGGTTAGTTCCCCCAGGGGCCGGCCGCTGTAGGGGCCGGATTCCGAACGGGAACCCTCAGCCCCTCTTCAACCAGTAACGGGAAAATAAGGATGGAAAAGACCAGGAAATATGGATAATGGAATTTCGTGGATGATTGATTGTTGATTGATGGTTTATACGGGGAGGGCTGTTACTGCCCTTGACACTGCGACCTCTTGGACCTATTGTGCATCCCCTTCTGTCGCTAGTAGCTGTCCAGTAGATTCGTCCCCTTTATCAGGTCTAGGAGTTTGTTGATCAGACCGGCCTGCGGTTGTATCTCGTTGGGATTAGTGCCCTCAAAGATTTGAGGTCTTCTAGGAGCTAAGGCTTCGCATTGGAATATTATGTGGGAGGCTGTTTCCTCTTCCTCGCCAAACAGTCTGCATATAGGTTCTTCGTTAAATAGCCCTGTGTTGTAGAGGTATTATCTGAAGTGCCAGTGTCCCGTTAGGAGTCCTGTCACAACTCCAATTTGAGACCTACTCAGTTGTAGGACTGTTTTGGTAAGCTTGCATCATAGCTTTGTTTTGTCGCTGTCGAGATGAGAGTCTCCAGTGTTCCGAATGATTGGTTACGATCCATTCTTTAACTGCTCTTTAACTTTAGTTAGACCGACAACAGGTTCAGGCTCTGTGAACAGTTTTTCAGATCCTAGTTCTGCTAGTTTATCTGTGTTTCCATTTCCTTCTATGCCTCTATGACCTGGCACCCACACAAGTTTTACCTTGTTAAAGTTTGCCAGTGTTAGGAGACTACGAAGGCAGTTCCAGACAAGTTTTGACTTAAATTTGGTTTGAATTCAGTGCTTCCAAAGCTGACTGACTCTCAGAGATAATAAGGATGGTTCTGTTTGTATAGCCCCTTCTTATGTTCTCTTCTATTGCTGCTAGAATTGCATAGGTTTCAGCTTGGAATATTGTGGCAGTTTGGCCCAGAGATATGGAGGTACTATATCTACTGCCGTATATACCAGCTCCGGTTCTGTTGCTCGTGCGTGAACCGTCTGTATACTATACTAAGCTTTTACGCACGTCTGGTGGTTCCCCTTGATCCCATTCTTCACGGTTTATACGTACTTCGAAGGGTTTATGAAAAGAGTATTTTGTTTACATGTAGTTCATTCCCATTTTAAATGTTGGGTCAGATACTACATTTATTATTTTGGAGTGTCCCCATGTGTGTTGGGGGTTTCTCCAATTACCCGTGCAGTTTAGGCGATAAGCTCCCATGCGTGCCTCGCCCTTGATTATTATATCAAGAAGAGGAAGTTGCAGGAGAGCTTCTAGTGCTGCTGTCGGAGTGCTTCTGAATGCTCCAGTTATACACAGACAAGCCAGTCTTTGAACACTAAGAAGCTGGTTTATTGTTTGTTTTTGATTTACCTTGGGCCACCATCCTAGTGAACCATAGGTTATCGTCGGTCACACCGTTGTGTAATGCCAATGGACCATGTTTGGTTTTAGTCCCCATTTATTTCCAAAGGTTCTTCTTCCCATCATCAAGGTTGTTTTTGCCTTGTTAGTGATTCTTTGCAAATGTTGGTCCCAGGTCAACTTGGTGTCTAGAATCACACCCAAATATTTGACCTCCCCCTTGATTTGCATAGTTTCTCCTAAGAGTTCCAGAAGATTTACGCTTCCGTGGTTTCTCTACCTAGTGAATTGTAAGAGGCTGGTTTTTGCAGGATTTACTGTAAGGTTTTTCTTGTTACACCATGTCACGCCTTTAGCCAGAACAGTTTGCATTATTTCTGAAATTATATTGCCGTGCTTACCTTCTATAAGGACGACTATATCATCTGCATAACCAAGGGTAAAGTAGCCTTCGTTATTTAGGTTTGTGAGGAGTTCGTTTATAACCAGATCCCAAAGGGAGATAGTACCCCTCCGTGCGGGCATCCCCTGGTTGCCGATACCTCCATCTCTTCGCCGCATAATGTGGCTTGTACTTGTCGACTTTGTAGCATGTTTCTTATCCACCTACATGAGGTGTCGTCAATACAATGTCTCTTAGCCGCTTAAATCGTTGATTCAAAGGAGATATTATCAAAGGCCCCCTGTATGTCAAGGAAGGCTTCTAAAGCGATTTCCTTGTTTTGTACGCAGCGCTCTACCCTGTTAACCAGGGTATGGACAGCGCTTTCACATGATTTACCTGGTAGGTAGGCATGTTGGTTTTGATGTAGAGGTTTCTATGAGTGGCCCTTCCCTTATATGCCTTTCTACCAGTTTTCCATCGTTTTCAGAATGAAAGATGACAGACTTATTGGTCTAAATGCCTTAGCTTGGGCATATGAGTTTCGACCCGGGTTTGGTATGAAGACCACTTTGACAGGTCGCCAGGTTTGATACTGTCCCAGCACTTACTTAGGAAAACCACGAAAAACCGTAGTCAGAACAGACAGACGGCCTTGGGGTTCGAACCCAAGACCTGCCGAATGATAGGTAAACGCCCGACCGCTGAGCCACCTTCCTCGGTTACATGCTGTGCAGAAGGACTTGAATTTATTCATTTGGAGGGTGGGCGGGCTTTAATGAGTTGAGTAGACTTGAATTTGGAATCAACCCAGATTCTGCATTTACAATTTTCCGTCGTATATTTTAATAAATCTACTTCCCAAGCATCTTGTTGGATTGATTTGTGGACTATTTTTAACATTTTGAGGTTAGAAAAAGTCAAGTTTTTACTAAAACATTTGTTATTTTTTGTCACAATTTTCAAACAAAATGTCAAGAATTGTCACAGTTAAATATTAATTCAGAAATGTAATGTAGGTCAGTACAACCATCTTATAATTTCTCCATGTAAACTTTGGCGTTTATAATTTAACCTTACTCGCTTCCAAATTTAATGTAAAACTTTGTAATAAAATTCAAATTATACCAATGAAAGTAAAACGCATAAAATGTTTGAGTCGCAAATATCATATCAATCAATATTAAACAAAAATTGTTAACGGTATCTTGTCATTTGCGATCTCTTTTACAACCAAATTGGTTTGAAGTAAATTGGTAAATTTGACAGTTAGAATATTTAAATTGTTTCGGCAAGAATTAAATTTTTGTATTGTTTTCTTGCAAATTTGGGCATATTTACCATGTATTTTGACAAGTATAAGGACACTGGTAACGTAATCACCGCCATTGAATGGGGTCGGACGTTTCGTCAAGATAAGAAACCCGAAAGGCGGTCAATATCTCCAGCTAGACGATCATTGGATGTACAACAATTGTGGGAGAAATATCAAACGTCGAAGAAGCTTGATGCGGTAAAAGACATTCAGCAAAAGCTTCGGATAAACCTTAAAAGTAAGAAGATGGTTAGCGAAAAGCTCGATCCAAATTCTGTTAGTAGAAAGCAATATTACAATTACATGGCGACGCCGCGTTATATACGACCGATTGCACCTCCTCCGCCTCCACCACCACCGCCACCACCACTTCCAAAACCAAAATTGTTAGGAAAAAGCGTTACAAAAGAAGATTGTCCTCCACGAATAATCGCCCTTGCATTGCCACCCAAACCACGAGTTTTAAATACATGGAAAGACTTCCAGCACCGTCTACCCATGGATTTTATACGGCGGTTAGATAACTTGTTACAAGATAGGGGTGCTGTGAAAAATAGTATAGAACTCAAGCATGCGAATCGTTATTTTATGACCCTTGATCGCTGCAAGCGCAAGCAGACCAGGAATTTCCGCAAGCAAGCCAGAAAAAAGAAATTGACAGAAGAAACTACCATGGAAGGCCATTCATGGCTTGAGTTTCAAGCATACGTTGCTGCCGAAGCTATTATTAAATTTCTCCAAAAGGAAACTTTATTCGGTGTTAATTTCAAACAAATGAAACTTTCTGAAGCAATTCTTAACAAACTCGAAGCAGAAGGGCATCTAGACGCTAAGCCGTCGCGTAATACGAACAGACCATCAGATCGTTCGATTGTTGACATAGCTGATCAAATATCTGTTTGGATAGACTCGATTGTGCGATATGTTGATGTGCAACAAATACAATCAGATAACATCGGAGAAAATGCATCACATACTGACTTTGATTCTGTAGATTGGGACTCATATCCTTTGGATGAAGAAGAAGAAGAAGAAGAAGAGGCGGAATTAGTTTGACGGTAGCAGAGAGAATTTATATGTACTTTCTTAAAATACGAATTAAATGATGAATAAAATGTTCCGTAAAGATATCTTGTATTAAAAACGTTAAATAAAAAACAAAAAATTGTAGGAGGTTTTGGAATTCAAAAGGAAACTACTATTTAAAAATGCATTGAATATACAAGGCATTAAACGAAAGCCATAAAGATATTTTCTAAAAAGCTACTTCGTTGGGAAATCTGTAAAATTCAGAAAGATCATTATTATGTTAGTCTTAGCACTCTAGAGCCATAATCTGTTTTATGTTTAAAATGTATTAAAATGTACGTTTTTCCCATTAGTCATAAGGTGTCATTATTATAATAAAATGACAACGGAGCCCAAATTTCCCGACGCCAAAACGAACGGCCCGAAAACGGACGGCGCCAAAATGACAGCGCCAGAACGGCGGTGCCAAAATGACGGCGCTAAACGGCAGCACCAGAACAGCGGCGTCAGAACGAGGGCGCCAAAATGACGGCGCCAAAACGACGGCGCCAAGACGACGGCGCCAAAATGTCCTGCACCGAAAAAAATGGTCTGACTATTTACACATACATACAGGTACCCAATGTCAGTGGCATTTTAAATGTGCAACGAATGCATAGAAGAGGAGGTCGCAGTCGGTAATAAATACTCTAATTGTATGCAAGTGGTCGAGTGTACTGTATGGCGCGGCGCTCTAATTAAATCCTACTTGTTCTTGGTTTGTAATTGATTCAATTTGTTAGAGTCTTTTGTTGTAATTTTTGCCAGTAACCTGTATAACTGTGCAAGTAATGTGATTGCTCAATAATTCTCCAGTTTTGCCTTGTCTCCTTTCTTAAATATCAGCACAGCTACTATTTAATTCCATTCTTTTGGAATTTGTCCTTCCTGGAGGCATTTATTTATTAATGTCTTTAGTGCCTTTATACCTTATGCACCTACTTCTTTCCTTCAATTTTTCCTAGAGCTGTATTATTCTCCACATCTTTTAAAGCACCTTTTTTCTCTTTTTCGTTAATTTCTTTTAAATTTACACATATTATTTTTCTTTTTACCTTTCCAGCAATTTCCGCTTGTAGTTAGATTTGTGAAGAATATAATTCCTTATAAAAGTCTTCTATAATTTTAAAAATCTGTTCGATCTTTGTTTCTACATTTTCACTGTTCTTTAGTGTCATCAGCTTTCATTTTATTAATCTTCTGATACACTTGATGTTTTTATTTTCTTCGATTATGTTTTCTATTTTCTATTTTTTATTTATGTTTTCTTGTTATTGCTTTATATCTTTCCTTATTAACTTTCATACTGATTTGTTTATTTCTCTGTGCTCTGGTGTATTCCATCTCCCGGGTGTTACTATTTTTCTTCTCTTTTTTATCATATTTCTAGTTTCTTCACCCAGTTCCCCAATTTTATTTCTTTCATTAGTTGCAATTTCCAAGCCGCGTCATGTATTGCTTTCGTAATTGTTGTGTTTATTTCATCAACGCTTCATTTGCTGTCGCAGTTTGATAGTCACTTCTTTTTGATATAAAATTCTTCTGTTTTCTTATTTTTGTGGATCTAATATTGACTTGTTTTTCTTTGGCCATTTTATTCTTTATACATATTTATTGCTCTTACCAAACGGCGATCACTCCCCGTTGTGTAGCTATTTATTACTGATACATCTTGCAAGTTTCTCTGTTTATTAATGAAACGTAATCTATTTGATTTTTTATTCTCTTATCTGCCCTTACTTGTACATCTCCTATTATCTTTCTTTTTGAAGAAAGGGTTCATCGCGTAGACGTTGTCTTTTTCTATAAAGCGTAGTATTACTCAGTGTGTGGTGGTAGCTCAGTTGGCAGAGCGCTCGCTTTATGAGTAAAACGTCGATTTTGGCTTGCTGATTACTATTTTATTATTTTCAAAGATTAATTTATGGGAGGTCATTTTTTCGGAACTTAAGGCAACGCGAACAAGCATGTTTAGTCTGTATATGCCGATCGAAAACAGTTCTTAGAATTCTTTGTCTGCCAAGTGGCCCTGAAATTCCTACGCTTCCATCGGAAGTTCCACGTGTTAATTTGTTCTAGAATTCTTGCAACATATTTCGTCATATGATGAAATACGATCAGCTGCTTCATATTCGTGTAGTGTTTTTTCGGCAGCCGACTTAAGATCTGCTCTAGACCCGGTTGCTTGTTAAGACCTCAGCGCCGACTACAAGTACTGCGAAAAGTCAGCCCAAGATTCTGAGTGTGAATGCACATGGTTTTGAGCCGGAGTCTTTTGGCAGCGCTTCTGCTAACTTGTTACCGTATCGTTTTTCTTGTCTGACGCAGAATATTCTCGATATTGAGTCGGAAAATATTAGCAGAGTATAGCGCTTTAGCAAAGACAATTTAGTGAAATTGTTTTCTCGACCTGTGTTGGATTACAGCCATAACCCCGTGAATACTCATTAAGCTGTTGCCATATTCAAACCTCGTTCAACGAAGATTTTTTTCCGGACTGCAAGAACACCCGAAATTTCCCGTTTCCCGAAGAAAGTCGTGATCCAGCCTTCAGTGGCGTGTCTGCGATTTTTTTCTGCTTCTCAAGGACGTTGGAACACCCCAAATTGTGCCTCTTTCTCTACTCCCTACCGAAGAAAACTAAGGTAAAACCTGCCAATGTCCTATACAGTGATTATTTTTCCCTGTTTATCAGTGTTTCGTTAAAGACTAAGAAATAGAACAGTTTAATTCCCTTGTAATATTAAAAGTGAGGCAACCTTCAGTTGCCCAGCGTTAAGGTTAAAGTTTAATTAATTCTGTAAATTCGAACGTCGCTAGCTGCGTAGATCTGCCCCAACACTCCTTTATTAAGCCCTTACTTTTTTTCTGGCTTGTTCTAAATTGTACTGCAATAGAAACTTGTTTAACCGTCTATCTCTGTTCTCCGTCATTGCGGCAAATGCAATGCAGGTCTTACTTCTCCGTAAAATACGGAACATTGCCGCTCAAGAAGCTCGAGCTTCGAAGAAACAGACGAAGATGACCGATTATTTTGTATAGTATGTATGTATGTTTGTACAGTTACTACTCAGTCACAACTAGAGAAGATACAACGTCTCGCCTGTCTGAGTATTACAGGAGCCATGAGCACCTGTCCAACTGCAGCAGCATGGAAGCCATGTTAGGGATAACGCCCCTACACCTACAGGTGCAAAAGGGGACAGGGGACCGAACAGGCCACTTAGAAATTCTAAACCTCGCCCATTTAGAGCGAACGGCGTACACCGTATCAGACGTTATGCAAATAACATACACTTTTGACCAACCCTTCAAAGTGAACATTCCGGACCGGGAAATATGGTTAACAGGAGTGCCTTCATTTAAAAGAGGGTCGCTCCAATGGTACACGGATGGGTCAAAGATGGGGGGAGGAGGTACTGATGCCGGCGTATACGGCCCTGGCTGACGCATTTATGAAGCCCTTGGAACCAGAACTACCATCTTCCAAGCTGAGGTTTATGCCATAATCCTCTGCACTAGAATAAACCCCAGGAAAGGTTATGAAGGTGGAACAATAGATATTCTAACAGACACCCAAGCAGCAATAAAGGTTCTGAAAGCCTATACCTGTGAATCCAAGCTTGTCTGGGAATACCTGGGCAACTTCAAGCAACTGGCCAGCAAAAACCTTGTAACTCTATGGTGGGTTCCAGGGCACGAGGGTGTACCAGGCAATGAAAAAGCCGATGAACTCGCAAAAAGAGGTGCAACAACGGCATACACTGGACCTGAACCTTGTTGTGGAATACAGAAAAGCCACATTAAGCACGAGGTCAGCCTATGGGAGGAACAATGAAATCCTCGTACTGGGAAAACACACCAGGACAACGTCAGGCAAAACAGTTTATAACTATTTCGCAAAACAAAGCAAGGAACGCGTTGTCTCTCAGCAAGAAGGAGCTGCAGACCATCACTGGTCTTTTCATAGGTCACGCTCCACTGAAATACCATCTATTCAACATTGGTAAGGCTGAGGACCAAATATGCCGGCTATGCAATGAGGCAGCAGAAACGGCTGAACACGTCCTATGTAAATGCGATGCTGCCGGTAGACGTAGACACGACATTCTCGGAAAGGAGACTAGCACACCTACCGAAATAAGGGACTTGAATCTCAGAGACATTCTCAGGTTTTTCAATAGTTACAATAGAACCACTAAGGGTCGCAGTGACAAAAGGCATGCCAAGGCCAAAGCCCAAACAAACAATAATAATAATAACCCCAACGGCGAGTGTTCCACAAAATGAATAAATGTGACACCGTACAGGTACGCAATTTTATGGAATTCTCCAACGGACTGGAATATTAATACATCAGGCAAATCCTTGATGATGCTAAGTCAGTTACCAGGGCGTTTCAATATCTTTTTCATAAAATGCCAGTCTGCTGATTGTAGTCTTCAAATCAAGAATACTATTTAATTTAAATATTAATCTCCATCAACAAAAAGTAGACAATTTAAGAATACCTTTCGCTAATTTATGAGTTGCGTGTTTCATTAAAAAACTATAAGTAATATTCAAAAAAATATTTATTAATCTCAATTACACAACATACTTTTCCAAACATTGCAGAGGCTTTTAGGTATTGCTTAATCCTATTGCGAAAGTACATATTAAAATTTAAAAAAATAAGCTACCATAGCTTAAAATATTTGTAAAAATTCTAGATAGATTGAAGTAGTATTGTATTGAATAGGCTAACAAGCCTTGCTCTTTAACTGGATGGTTACTAATATCTCCAAGATATACTATGTACGAAACAGTACTCAATTAATTACATTTTTTTAGTATTTATAGAGTACCATAGTATTTACAATATGTTTTCGAAAATGCTCCTCCTTTATCGTTTTTATTGTGATATGCTTTCTGAAACAAAAATATATGTTTACTGAAGTTTCTGAGAAAGTGTTGGTTGCTTACTTTCTGCATACATGTATGTCGAGGTTTCAATTAAATCATTCGTATTTGTCTTTTTAGGTAGCGGCGTTTTTTCAGAAGTACCAAGTCCTTCATTGCTTTTACTGCGAAATTATTGTTGGAAACAATCTGCAAATTGATCTTTAAAGCATTGGGTACTCGCTGAAGATAATTCGTTTGTTGTTTATCTTCGTTTATATAATGAACCTTTGAACGTACTAAATTTACCTGTTGAACGAAATTGATGGTGTTGTGGTAGTAATGGGTTTTCTCTGAGGTTGGTAGTAGGTTCCCAGCTACCATTGTATGTAGAACAATGTAAGATTTTGCTATGTGTGTGTTAAATAAATACTCTCCAACAATAACAGTCTAGTTAGTCTTATATGCAGTACAAGAAAACATAACAGTTAATGACAATTAAAACAAGAGGTTATGGGCCCAGCAGTCACCAGTATTCAGGGCAGTGGATTTGATTTGAAAGCAAGGCAAGGTTAGTTTCACGGCGTGCTCCGTTAGAACAGTGAATATGGCGATGGCGGCAAATTTAAAAAACAGTTATAATATTGACCCTTTGAATGGTAAAAATTTTCATACCTGGAAGTTCAGAATGAGAGTATTATTAGTCGAGAGGAATGTGGAGGACATGGTTGATAGTGAATACAAAGAATCCGATTATGATGATGATACACAGAAAAATGAAGCAAAACGGAAAGATAATAAATGCAAGTCACTTATTGTACAATGTGTTGATGACACGCAGGTCGATCTTCTTAGAGGTAAAGAGACGGCTTACAGCATGTGGACAACTTTAGAAGCAATGTACGAGAAAAAAGGATTACCAGGTCAGCTGTTTTTAAAAAGAAAGTTAATGTCGATGAAAATGGGTGAAAATGAGAATTTGGAAGATTTTCTTTTAAAATT
>JABXWE010004880.1:0-36860 GCA_014611495.1 Limonius californicus
AGTGAAAACCCCAGCTTCCTATCTTTTTTCGTTTATTAATTAAGGAGTTTGAAGTTTCAAACTTCCAAGCTTCGTAGAGGGCGCCACAGGAAAATTACGGAGTTCTTCAAAAAACATATCGATAGCCCCTTGCGAGGTCTATCGACATATGAAATTTAAAAAAATTCCTTGGAGCAGTTTTTGAGAAATAATTTTTTGAAAATTTCAAAAATTTTGAAAATTCGTAATTTAGGCCCCTTATAATTTTTCAAAAAACTTTTTATATCACATCATTTTACCCTTCATATACTATTCAGAAAATAAAAATCATTTGAATCGATTCATCCGTTTTCGAGTAATTGGGCGTTAAACTCAAAAATTTCAAAAAATCATAGCGCCCTTCAGTTTAAAGCTAGCGAGTTCGGCAAAAAACTAGCAGATTTGTCTTATGACCCTCTATCGTTATCCGTGATAAAAGTTTCAAAATTGTAATCACGAAAAAAGTGATACCAAAAAAACCTGCGTAACTTCCGCTTCCGGTTTCTGATTTTTTTGAAAAGCTTATTTTTTCGATGAATTTTCGATACACCCCCGCATTCCAAAGCGCATCAAAATCGGAGCAATACTTTCGGCTGTAGGAGCGTCACATACATACATACATACCCACCCACAGACAGACATTTTTTAAAAACCACTTTTTTGGGTTCCTAGAGACCCAAAACGGATATTTCCGTTAAAATCTCGATTTCGAAAATTTTCATGAATTCAATACTTACCCTATACCTATAAGGTATGGGAAAGTAAAAAGAATGGTTGCCACCTGGCAGTTAGTTTTAAATGCGGTAAACGAAATGTGTTCACTAACAGGAGTCGTTTTCAGGGTTCACACACTTATAAGTTTAAATTGTCAGGTGATATGCGTACGGGTTAGTTTAATTCGCCTGTAGAGTTGTTTAGGGTTTTCTTGCCTTCGTTGGTAAAATGAACGGAACCAGGTGCCCAGCGGTTCGCTACGGCTCTGATAAGCACGGAAAGTCTGCTTGGCTTGGTAATCTCGACGATAAATGTACGTAACATATTTTAACTGAAATATTACCGTATGATGAGTACTCGCAATTATTTTAACGCCTAATTTTGAAAGTACATACAATCCGGTCTGGCCGACTAGAACATATTTTCAAATTAGTTTTGAACTCCAATTACGATATAATATGATATTAAAGGTCGGATTAACCTGGCCTGACCGGCTTATAGATCCTTGAATCACTTATTTGTCTAGTATATTAACTTAATTGATACTAACTTGCATAACCTGCTAGGTATCATTTAAGTTAACCCCAACGGCGAAGTGTTCCACAAAATGAATAACTGCTACACGGTACAGGTTCGCGGATTTTATGGAATTATCCAATGGACTTAGAATATTTCGGCAGCTTAACTTCGGCTTGCTTCCTTCTCTAGTGGACTGGCACTTCAAGTTTCGGGCTGATTTTATAGCTGAAGTGTCGGACTCCAAGTTAATGAATTTGTGCTGGGAGTTTGTATTTATATCGGGTTCCCTTTCTCTAAGAGGCTCCTCCGGAGTGTGATCGGACGCTATGATGAGTGCGTGGGGGAAAACAGTTTAGAACTCCACTAACACTGCTGCAGACGCATCTTTCAAGAACTAAACGGACCTAGCATTTGATTACCAAATGCTAATACGGTTGCTCCCCGGAAACTTCATTATATGGTGAATGGTCCAAAATATATTGAAATATTGTACAATAAGATGTTGCCTAGTAGAGAGCATTTAACTGGAGAAAACACATATATTTTTCAGGATGATAATGCACCTTGCATAGAGCAAAAGTTGTTCAGCTCTGGATATCCGCTCGCTACATCGGCGGAATTAATTGCTCAGTGGAATCCTCAGCCCTAATCGTACAGAAACTTTGTGCTAAATGATAGCTAACATCAAATTCTTTTTCACAAGTTCACATAATGTTTTAATATATTATTTCACCTTAGTCAATCTTGAATACGTTGCCTACTAGTTGAAAAAGTGCTTATTAACGTAGTTACGGTGACAATAGATAACGTTTATTTTAACTTATTTTGAGTCACTTTAATAGCTTCATTAACCCTTTAAGCTTTGGTGGATGCAAATGTAGCCACGTAAAAAAACACTGAATGGGCAACCTGATATCCAAGTTAGTTTTAAACCAAAATGATTGATTTCGCAGAGCCAAGTGTATATACGTGTATTATATCGATGTATACGAAAAAAACCGTTCTTGGGAGGTTTTTTGTGGTAGTTACATATGTGACCACAAAGCGGTTAGCGCCTACTTTGTAACACAGATTTGGTGGCTACAAGTGTCAACACTTAAGTAGGTATGTGTTTATTTGTATTGGTTAATAAAACAGCATCACAAATATGAAACGGAATATATATTTTCTTGCAAGAAATTATAAAACTTAAAACAAACTAACATAGAGAACGTATAATTATATTCTAGTACTAAGAAGCTATGAACCCAGAAATATAATATTATCGTAATAATAATACCTAACGTCGGGGTGTATGAAATGGCAAAAAACAATTTATGCACAAAGAAACTTTGCAAGTGTTACACTCCACTCGTGAACGTTTGATACTTTGTTTTGTGCTGCAATATGCACACCTTTTACAACTTCCGGATATAGGGAAATGTTCCCCAACATTTTTGATTTGCAGCTTACTTTTTACCAATTTTCCACCTTTTTTAGTAACTTTATTTATGATAATGCCGCTCGATTTGGTAGGACTCTTTCTACCACAAAAATCTCCAATCAGTTGATCAGCTAAAGCACTACGAAAATTCAAATGTGTCATAGGTTTCGTCGTGTTCCCAGCGATTTTCATTGTTGTTTTATATAAAATAAAAGAATTCACAACAGAGCTATCCAAGAGGTAATAAAATAGTTTCATCCACCATCTGCGAGATTTCCAAGAGATTGAGTACGAAGAAATCAGTTGATCAAACAAATCAACGCCACCCATATTTTTATTGTAATCAGAGATACTTTTGGGGCATTCCACATTTTCTTTATTTCCAATTTTGTTGGTCGTTTGATATATGTTAGGTCAGTTGGATTGTGCATGTTGGAAGCCAAAAGAACCGATTTATTACCCCTATCTTTCCATTTTGAAATTGAAATATCACCGGCCATAGCGAAATCGTGCCCCCCTAGTTGTAGACTTTTGTCATCAATTAGCTTTTCTTTTGGAAAATATTTTCTGTTATTTTGCATGGTTCCGCAGGCGAACAACCCGTATTGTAATAATTTTTTTAGAAGAGGCAGAGTAGTAAAAAACCTGTCGAAGAATAAACAATATCCAAAAGACCTAAACGTAGCAGAGAGCGCTAGTACTACATTTTCTCCTAAAGAGAATTCAGGATAACGTTCTGATTTCCCCTGGTATATTTCAAATAAAACCAAGTATCCTGAAGCAGCACAAGCAATTGCCCAAATTTTGAACCCTCTTTTTATGGGCTTCAAAGGCATATATTGCTTCAAACTGCTTCTGCCTTTGAAACCCACCATACTCTCATCTATAGCTAAATTTCGGCCAGGGTAAAAAGCATCTTTGTAGATCCTGTTGAGGTGATCCACCAAAGGTTTGACTTTGTAGAGTTTGTCAAACCCTGGTTGTCCTTTGTTTGGCATTTTGGAATTATCATTCAGGTGGAGGAATCTAAGGATTTGCAGAAATCGCTTCAAAGACATAATTGCTGAAATCCTGTGCACAGAAAAATTGTGATTTGAGGACCAATAAAGACGAAAAGCTGATAAATTATGAAATCCCATTATAATGAGAATGCCAAAAAAAAGCTTTCAATTCTGGAGTAGAGAAACCGAGTTGAATACCATTCTGGAGAGCATGTATATTTGTTTGTTCCACTATATGACCTAATATTGGACCAAAGAATATTAGGAAAATATTCAGAGGTGAAGAAACATCAACTTCTACTTTTGGGCCCATAGGTTGACTGAAGCGAAATGATGAAAATTGAACAGGGTTATGAGCAGTTTTTGAGAAAGTATAAGTGTTCTCTTCGTCATCATTATTTACTTCGGCCAAAGCATGTTCCTCATCATCATCTTCATCAGAATTTAGTATCCTTCTTCTTGGAATTGAATCATCAAGAGTGAAATTAGGATCAGCGATTGAATCATCGCTGTCAAAAGCTTGATTGTCATCAATTTCTCTACTTGTACCAGGGATTGGTGTACGACCTGGCGTCGGGGTTGACGCCGAAGATGACGCTCGTGTGGATAAAGATGTTGATGTTGCATTTCTAGCATCTTCTGCGTCGCTGTCTCCACCTATGTCAGAGTTTACTGCTTGCTCGTCGTCAATATCCGCAAAAATAGCATTCATGTGATCCTCATTCAAATTTTCCCACTCTTCGAATGTATATCTGTCTTTATTCATGTTGTGATAACTATAAAATATGAAAATAGGTTTTCAAAACTGCTCTCGATAACCAGTTTATTAAAAAAATATAGTGAGAGTATGGAAGAAAACAAAATAACTCCATCCGAAGAATGTGGAAATTCGTTATAAAATTCACCTAATATTATGCAATATAAAATTATGTTGGAAATTACTTTCAACTTCTTTCGTATTGTCAAATGTAGTGACATATCTTGACATACTGTATGGATCACCATAATCAAATTTTTTTGTTTGGCTAAGAAGTTACAGACTTTTCATGATTTTGAGGTTAAAATTTCATTGTTTTTCCAAACTAACTTTTAAAACGCAATATATACACACAATTTAACAAAAACTCGTGAAATTGCATTATCTAAGAGATTAGAAAACATTATGCAATAATTTCCGTTCATATTTACCTTTCTGGAATACACAATCCACAATTTAAAAAAATACGTGAATGCTTACTACTCCAAATGCACAACATGTAGTAAGTGGTTACATATGTAGCCACTTTTTAAATATTCAACAGTAAATACGTTAATACGATGCGCAGTAGGAAAGTGTCGACATGTGTAACCACCATGCGTTTAGGAAATATGCATTTGTCAATAAGGTTCCATTTAGTACGCCAGAGCTAGCCATTATGACCCTTAGAAAAAGTGGCTACATTTATAGCCACAGTGCTCTAAGGGAAATTTACAAAAATCTGCGTGAGCGTTAAAGGGTTAAAGCGCCTCTATTTCCATATTATTAGTTGGTTTGGTGTAAGTTTCACGATAATATTTATCCGCTACCGATACCAAATATTTATTTGTGTGAGAAACTATCAGATTAATAATATCCGTTGCAAACAAACGCTTCCAAATTTCTAAAGGCTCCTTGACTTCACGGAGCGCTGCAGCAACCGCAGGTAGTTTCATTCTAATAATGTTTCCTGTCTTGGTTCTTAGATTTTGTGGAGGTATATGTTTATTCTACAGAGTTTTTTATCTTTCCCCGTAATGACCGGTTACTTTCTTCTAAATCATCGTCCGATTCAAGTTCCTATTCTGTATCAGAACTTTCTTCGTGTACGTCAACATGATCTTCTTTAATTAGATCATTGTCGTCGTCGTCACATACCTCACCATCCGTTTCATCAGTCAACATTTCCTTCATCAACTTTTCCAATCTATCCTGCTCTCGCTCATAGTCCCCCATTTTCTACCGAAAATATAAAACATAGAAATTATTAACTTACCTTAAAATGAGGTTGAAGTACAAATTTTTCTTATAACGTCTGTAGTGACGTCGGTCTGACGGAAAATGTTCTTTCTACAACTACAGAGTTGTTGGAGTCAATTTAAAAATGGTACGTGGTCCATCAAAACAGTACATGGCAAACTTGCATTTTCACCTATTATGTTTTCTTGACAACATTGAAGCATACATATATAATTTATTCTTAATTACTGGGCGGCTTTTATCGCAATGCTTTTAAATTGCGTTTTTACTGCTTCTATAAATTGTAAATACTCACGTGAAGAAATATGGGATCCTTCTAATTTTTCAATAGCTTCCCCAAACCACATGAAATTACTAGGAAAAAAATGTTGTTTCGTAAACTCTCACCGCTTAAAACGAATTTCGGAACCCTTATTGCCACTGAATCTTTCCCACATAACCAAAGTTAACCTTGATTGTCCACAATGTGACCATTTCTTAACCTGAAAAGATGTCCTACCTGGGGTATTCTATAGGTATCCTTTGCTCATCCGCAATGGTTACCACAACTAGATTATCCGTTACGTTCAACTTAAAGTTGAGAAATAGTTCTAAATAATTAATTTATCGCAACCAGAAAGGTTGACTTGTGACTAACTTTCAAGTGCACATTATAGCTGCATATCTTTAAAGCGACCTATAGTGGTTAGTTTTCGGGTATATGCTCTATAACAGATTTTAAAAGTTAACAAAAAGATGCTTATAAATCCCTGCTAAAAGATAACCATAGTAAGTTGATAACACTTACACATACTGCTGTGAATAACTATATTGCAATTGGATTTAGAAATACTCGTCATTTTAGCTATTGACAGAATATCTTATTGTCCTCTAATTGGCAAGAAAATTATTTACAACTTGAACCTAAATATAATGTTATTATTGTTTATTTCCATTTTTCAATAACTTACAGAACCGTGTAACAAAATAGTAACAAAAACATAAATATTTTTCGTTAATCCATAATACAATAAATCATACTACGTATTTATGTGTATTTAAACTATCATCTAAACTCTAAGATAATTTTTGCTATTCTTTTGTCGTCTTTCTCGGTTAACTTTTGGACAATCATCACGGTTACATTCCACACTAGCATACTAGTAAAAATACAACCTTCTTAGCCATCATAATGCTACCTATGGAGATATTCGTTTTTTAAGTAAAAACTAACCGTTAAATACTTGTGGTATTTGTTCAAATAAATCCACAACCCAAAAGAAAAAACAATTTGGAAGTGTACAAGAATTTTCCAGATTCCTTACAGATTTACAATATTCTAATCACAATACAAATCTAATGGAAAATGTGGTTTCAGCACGACAGCGCTCCAGCACCTTTCACACTAATAACTAGAGAACGGATTTTATGCAAACTGCACATAATGTAATTTTTGCATATCTTGCGAAACAATCGATAATGTTAACGAATCACGGTGTTTAGAGTTAATTAACACTAATTAATTAATGCATATTTTGCATATTTAGGCAAAGTCTGCATATTTAGACGTTTTATGCATATTTACATTTTATATTTTTGCGTAAATCTTGTTTTTATTTTTTTCCGATTGGTTTCCAATTTTATGTAACAGTGGTTTTTTATAACATCATAGCTGGTTTTGCATTTTGTATGAGTAAGGTCGCAGATAGTTTATTCTAAACGTAATTAATTTTCTCAGAAATTGGGTAAAATTCTATTTAAAATAACACCTTAAAGATATTTTTATAATGTACGGACTTTGGCACTCATTGACAGCCTTTTCGTCCCACTGCTGGGTATCAGCCTCTTCTCTGCCACGTGTTTCTCCTCAGCGCTAAGGTAGAAGAAGATGGTGGTAGCTCAGTTGGTAGAGCGCTCGCTTCATAGAAATAACACTTCTAGAAGGCTAGTAGAGTGAGAAGCCCCTCACGTAGAAAGGGAGAAAGCTTATTGGTTTTGGATGATATACGCTTGCGCGGGCATATACATAATGACGTAGTTATGTACTGGCGTAAATACATTTTCTTGGTAACACAGCGCGCCATTGTTGTTGTTAGTTGTTACTGTTTCATTCAGTTGCTTGTTTTTTATTTCTGCGTTTATTCTTGTGTTATATTTGTTTTTTTTTTGGTGATATTTCTGAAAAATGCCTTCGATAAGACGCTGTTTCTTATGTAACTATAAATACGATCCAAAAAATGCTCATATTATGATGCACAGGTAAGTTTAATTTTATTAATAAATAAGCTTGTTTGAGAGTACATTTTTTTGTTTAGTTCGTAATTGTTTAATTGTCTAAAGATCCTAGATTCAATCAGTATTACCAGTATGTGCATTGATATCTGGGTCTATTATATATATATATATATATATATATATATATATATATCTGTCTATTATATTTGTATATTATTTTATTTGTACCAAATAAGTTGCCAGGGGTTTTTATGGTTCCTTTTCCCTGGGTTGCACTGCGACTCAATGGGCCACCCCTTTCTTTACTTAAATTAAATTGGGGATTTAAAAATTAATACTTGTGTTTACATAAGTTAATTTTATTTAAAAATCAGTAAAATAATGTTTTTCTTTTGATACTAAACAATGATTTTACCTAAATATAAAATATTAGAATATTAATAAAATGCCCTAATTATTAGAAATATGATTATCTGTTTTTTTATTGTATTTGCATATAATGTATTTTATGTTTGCTTTTATGACTTATATTGTTGCTTTGTCTATTATATTTGTATATTATTTTATTTGTACCAAATAAGTTGCCATGGGTTTTTATGGTCCCTTTTCCCTGGGTTGCACTGCGACTCAATGGGCCACCCCTTTCTTTGCTTAAATTAAATTGGGGATTTAAAAATTAATACTTGTGTTTTATTTTACCTGACCAATTTTAAAATAACGTTATTATCAATGTAAGTAAATTCACAATCTAGAGTTCTATTTTTTAAAAGTAAGTAAATTAAAGATGATCACAAATATGCCAAATAAGTATTTTAGCATACTGAAAGAATCTGGTTATGAAAATAGGTAGTGTACCTTACATTTTGATGATGATAATGCTGTGGTGTCCGGTATTATCGTAGAATGTTGCTCCGCGTTTTATGACAATTTGTCTTTAACTAATATTTTTTGAAAATATATTGGAGCATAAAGTGATTTATCTACTTAAAAATAATTTAAAACGACAAAATATGTAAGTATCTATAGCTTATAGAAATAAAAAATAAATATTTATAAGTGAAGCACAAAACTTTTCTGTTGACCCCCGTAGCTACATTACGACATACCCTCGTATACAACACGCAGGCGCAGTAATTCCTAAAGTAAGCGTTTCTATCTAACACATAGATCTGTTGTCTGTCTTTCTTCGTGAGTAAATCGGCTTATGTACTCTTATATACTAGCCTTCTAGGAGTGTTATTTCTATGGACACTACACTACTCACAGCGGAGCCACTGGGCCTTCCACCAACAGTGTTGCCAGATCGGCTACAGTGTTGTCAGATCGAATCGCTGCGCTTGTGCCAGTGTTGTCAAACCAAATTAGATTACACTACAAGAAAGTTATAATACAAGATTACGTGCTGTGAATTTGTATTATGTTATAGTTTTAGAAAGTAGGCTATGTAGAAGGACTAAAACATATTTTTAAGTAATATGTATTCTTAAAATCATACGAAAAATATTATTAAAGTTTGAAATACTTCATTTTAACTTTTGAATAAATTGCCAAACCGCCGCCCCTGAAAATTTGCCGCTCTAGGCTGCAGCCTACTTAGCCTATTTAGAAATACGGCCCTGGGAATAACATATTAAAAAACAATTTCTTTGAGACGTTTCCCACAATATGTAAATTTATGCAGAGTTACCCACCGGAAGAGAATCATAAAAAGTTGTTGCTAAAGACAGTGAAGGGTCGTTTAGAATACTTGAGCACTATTTTCAGCAAACACTTTTTCGCAGAAGAAGACGTTAAATTAGGTGACTGGAATTGGGTAATAAATCCATTTGAAAGTATACCTATACCAGCCTATCTCTGCACAAGATGAACAAATTGATTGATCTTTCTTCAAGTATCGCAGAAAAATCAAATTTTGATATTAAGTCATTAACAAATTTCTGGAGTGAACTGTCTTGTAACTATTTTCTTATTAAAGCAAAAGCGTTTCGGATACTGTTACCTTCTCCTACTTCTTACCTTTGCGAAATTGGTTTTTCCGCTGTAGCTGCTATAAAGTCTAAATATAGAAACAAACTTCAAAGAGAATAGGAGCTCAGAGTGTCTATCTCGAATATCAAACCAAACCTGGACAGGCTATACGTACATTAAAGCAGGCACATAACTACGAGGGTTGACTTTTATATTTCGGGATTGGGCAACCCTAGTGCTGCCATCTGGCAGCTGACGTCTCTATCGTAAAGTTTGACATTTTTGACGGTATACGTACTCAGAACGTTTTGACGTACGAGCGCTATTTGTGTTGTTTACAGTAACTTGAAAAATTCATATCGGCCAAAAAATGGAATTAAATCGTTTCGTGCGATTATTTTTTATAACTTTCGACGTGGATTAACTCAACAACAATGCATCGATGAACTTAATTCGATTTTTAGCGATGAAGCACCATCAAGGACCAGTGTTTATCGATGGTTTATCGAATTCAATCGTGGCCGTAGTACGCTCAACGACGAATTTCGTGAAAGTCGTCCAAAATCCAAAAGTGGTTCGTGCTCGAAGCACTTCGAAACAAATGGTCACTTGTTTTTTCGGAAAAACTGGACATGTCTCAACCGTACCATTGGTGCAAGGTAGAACGGTCAGTTCTGAATGGTACACAACCATTTGTTTGCCACAAGTTTTCGGAGAAATAAGGAAAATTAACCGCCGAAGACGGATCATTCTCCACCACGACAATGCGAGCTCTCACACGTCGGCTTGAACAAGTGACTTTTTGAGCACTGAAAACATCGATTTGATGAGTTATTCGCCGTATAGTCCTGATTTGGCACCCAATGACTTCTTTTTATTCCCGAACAACAGAAATAAATTGCGAGGTCAACGTTTTCCGACACCCGAAGAAGCGGTTGATGCGTTCAAAATGCATGTTTTGGAAATACCTCAATCGGAGCGGAAAAAGTGCTGCGAAAATTAGTTCACACGCATGCAAAAGTGTATTGATCTTCATGGAGAATATTTTGAAAAACAGTAAAGCCATTTTCGATGATAAATATTTGTTTTTGATCTCTAATCCCGAAATATAAAAGCCAACCCTCGTAGTCATTAGATCTATGCCTTGGAAATGTTGTATTTTAATTTTAGTTACAATGCTTTCGTTGTGATAAAAATGTAAAAAATTAATTCTGATGTTCATTTATTCGATGCCCCCTCTGTATAGCTTCGGTGCCCCCCTCCACCAGGAGGAGGGTGCGCCCCACAGTTTGGGAACCGCTGGCTTAAATTATGTATATACATACTAATATACACATAATACCTACCTGGCTACAGAAATTTGTAGTTCTATTTCAGTCCACTTTTCTTCTTTCACTGCCTTTTCCTATTCTATAAGAGAAACAACTCGATTCCAGATACTTCTTCTTGATTGCACTTCCATATAGTTGCAACATCTTACGTCCAGAGTGTTGGGTAGCAATGCATGTTCAATATTTAATTTTTTGCTTTATAATTTATCAATAGTAAATGATAATAATTCAATAATAGCCTGAATGTTATTGTTAAAATTTATTAAATAAACAAAAGTCACTTAATCCATGGATTCCAGTAAGCAATATCGATTTTTTTTTGTTATTAACATTTTTAATTTGCATTGGCATTGTTTATAGTATGGCTTTGCACTTGATACAATTACAGTCACGTTATTCATGTAAAAAAGAGATTGGAAAGCTATTGCAGAGTTGTTTATAGATAAAATGAACAACTTAATTTAATATTTTAGATTGAGTTTAATAATGGTATCGTAGCTGTATTATACTTACCTTGCATAGTGTATGTCTTGTTTTCTTTTAATTTTTTAACTGTGACAAATATTAAAGCGTGTTGTTTTCTATTATTGGGCAAATTAATTTAATGTTTTTTTTTATCAATGTCTCCACACCAAAATAGAAAAAAATATGATGGGGTAGTAGGCTGCAGATTTTTAGGGCGTCGCAATGAGCATGCAACAAATTAAAAGAAAAATTCAACAACAGAAAAATAATAATACAAAAAAGAACCATTATCCCGTTTAAAATTAATAAAATCAGATTACAAGACGGCTACGTTGTAACAAACATTGACGCCATGGACGATTTTGTGTTAAGAAAATTATCATTTGATGATATTTTTGAAGATATTTCGAGAGAGAAAACTAGAAAGAAAATGTTTTAAATAGGTATTATTACATTGTTTATTAACATTTTCATATTAATATAATAATTTTCTTTTATTAATACTTAAACTTTGACAAAAATAGCTATCTTACTTTTTAGAAGGGCCTTAAGTTTACCTACTTATAGCATAGGGCCACAAAAAGGATAAATCCGACACTGGAATGGAGATGGTCACAACTACAGAAATAATTGATATTATTTATCTTGGTAGTTAATCCAGAATCTTCTTTACATTTCCCTGATTATTATGTTTTGTTAGTTTTTATATTTTGCAATTATCTATGTTTCATAAACAAATATACGTGCAAATTCGATTCATCCTAAGGACACTTTAGCCTCGTTTTTAAAATTAGATAGGTAAAAATTAATATCTGAAATTTTAAAATTAATTAGAAGTTGAACCCGTGGACTACGCACCACGTTTTTTGGCAGCTTTTTAAAAAGTAATAACTAAGATGTGTGAACCTAACAAAGGAATGTTTTGTTGTCGAGTTAAATAGCTTTTTTTCGTTTGTTTTTATGCATTTTTCGAATTATCTCTCCCCTATAGTAGTTTTTCTAATGGGCCACCTATACTTTTTTATGTTCTTGCATTCGTTTCATATGTTTTTTAGTGATACACCCAAATTTATATTTTTTAGATAGTGAAAAATATGTTTTGTTACTTACTAAGGTGCGAACAATAACATTTACACACATTTTAACTTTACAGGAGGTGGAACATGTACTTTAAGAAGTAAAAGATATTTCAAAATCGTTTTTCTGAATAACTCTTATGCGAATTTGTATTTTTGATATAGCGCATTTTTAAAGATTAAAAAATATAAATGGAATGTAATGTAATTATGCCAATATGCAGGTAGAAAAAGCATGTAAACATAATTACAAATCACTTTTAATGCCAGTTGACACTTAATGTTCTTCAGTAATTCTTGCGGCTCCCAATTTTAGTAATATTTATTATTGTTTGGTATATTTATGGGCCATGTTCTTCAAATTAAATTACATCATCCTAAAGATAATTAAATGAATCCCAGGCAGTTGAGCAAGTTTGCATTTATAATATAGATAAGCTTCATGATGGAAAATGATACTAAAATAATTAAAGTTTACTGGGACGCGTCAGCTATGCAACTGCCACGTTGTGTACATTTAAGGAGCAAATATAGTGCGGATAAAAATGGCGGAATCTTTGAAAGTAAAAATTATTGTAGTTATTATAGTGCTGGAGCTTCAATGTACGATTTTCCTAAAAATATTGCTAGCTTGGATAATGGTTATAAGAACTGATAAAATTATAAGAACAAACATGTTAGTATCCAGTAGGCATTTTTTAAAGAATGGTTATGTCTTATTTTAAATATACTTATCTTTTACACTGTTTTATTTTCTAATCTTAGGGTTTGTTTGGTGTAATTGTTCTTTAATTTTCGACGATTGAAAACATAACGCAATAATGTAATGCCCTTTTCTGCCATTTAAAACCAGATGGTTGGTATTTAGCACCTGTTGTCTTTCTTTCATGGGTCAAATGACTACTCCCATGTACCGAAGAATTCCACATTTTTAATATCAAAATAACAACATCTGCCTTATATAAAGACATCCACTAATGATCCTTATCCCGTTTACGCCGGTTGTTTAAAATTTATTTGCGCCATCTATATTCGATGGCGTGTCCTAATTACTTTGTTATATGTAATGAGATCTGTAAGTATGTTATTGATTCATCAAAAGCATATCACACCGTGTTCGGAGATTTTTATGTTTAAGATATAATTGAAAACAATTTTTATGACTTCTTCTTCTTAGAGCGCTTTATCTCTTATGAGACGTAGCGATCTTCTCTTTTAATGACTAATAAAGAAATAACTCAGATGGAATATAATCATCAGTATATATGGTAGATAAGAATGCGACCGTAGTAAGACTATCTTTACATCGTATTTTATTTGCTTATTCAACCTTTATTAAAAAATTCTGTTTGGGCTCAATTCCAGTTATACTTTTTTTTATTGCAAAAACACACAAATATAGTTTAAGTTAATAAGTACTTCAAGCAAACAAAATGCTTTATTAGATACACCACTGCAGTTATACACGCTTGTAACAAACTGATATGACTTAATCATTAAATATTGTACTCAATTCGACAATTAATGCTAAAATATAAATAAATAAACGAGCGGTAAATTTCATTAATAATAACGGCGACGTCTGAACATGCGTATGAGATCATCGCTGGTGCCTCTGTCTCGATCCAATGGGGCAACCCTTCATTGTTTGCTAACCACCCCATCGATGTTGGTCATGCTGATGCTCTTGACGGTTGCATGCGCTGTTCATTCCATCCGCGCTACTAGTAATTATACCAAACAACCATGTTTCTTACTTAATAATATCGATGGAACTGCACAACATCGTTATGTTAATATTAATTACTTCGTAAAATTGACCTGAACTCTATTGACTAGGCACACTTAGTTTATATAATAACAAGAAACTGTCCTATGAAAAATAGAAACTTCCCACAATAAAATGAAACAGATAAATAATCAAATCGAGTCCGGCAATTTGTCCGGATCCACAACGGTTACTTTCGACTTTTAAAAATAGTTTATCATTACAACATATAAATCATCAGATATTCTCATAATGTAACAGGACCAACAGTGTTTACACGGAATGCTTAGCCAGATAATGTGCTCCATTAAAAATATCTAATAATATAGTCGAGTGGCACTCACACACCAATGTTAACGATCATCATTATATCAAAATAAACCATCTGTTTTGGAATGTGCAGAGTTCCAAAGAAAACGTTAACCTAATGCAGCTCCTTAATTTAATAACATTTTGATTAACAACTTTGAAAATACTTTGGAAATACAGTAGTTGCCAACAAGTGGGGGTAACGTTATTGTCCACTGCCGCAATAAAAACGAGTGAGGTGCTCTTGGTCTAGAAGGGAGGTGCTGAGGCGCATGCACTACACTAGGCCAAGCAGGCGGCCGATGGGGCCCCTACTGCGTAACAACCGAATACTCAACATTTCGAGTTTGATTATGTCAACAAACATAGCTCAAAAATATATTGCCTTGATTTAAATTTCGCAAATATAAAGAGACAATAAATACATCAGTCTTACAGTTGAGAGAAACAAGCTTAGGCGGCAGGGTTACCTACACACTAGTACTTCTTTGCTAAACTGTTATTAGTGGGACCGCTGTACATTTTATACCCAACAATATTGTACACTTTATCACAACGACATCAGATTTTTCATAAATTGCTATTGAAAAATGTTACAATGGACGAAACAACGATCATTGCATGGGAAATTTAATAAGAAATTATTTTGGTCGTCTCACTGACAATATAAAATTACAATATGGGAATCTATGGAGCCCATACTATTGCATGTATATCAATTTTGCATGAAACTGTGCAATGACCTGTTATACTAGGAAAATACTACAGTGCCACAAAAAATAGTTTAATAAATAAGCCGTAGGTTTCCTTTTAACCAGAATGGAGTATGTTGAAGAGGAAACTTGCTAACCTAACCTGCAATATTGTTAAAGGTTTTCCATTAAAATTTTGATAATTTGAAGGCATTCCCATACATTAATACCGCAGACACGTAAAAAAATTAAAAGAAAATTTTCAACAGCTCAACCACTCCTTGTTTAGTTACGATAAGGTATGTTGAGAAGGGAATTTTATAACCTAACCTCAAAATTCGAAATATGTAAATATAAAAAATCGGATTCCTTTCCTTCCGTTTAATACACTGTCAACATTATTACAAAATTACGTGCCATTCTTCGTTAATATGTTTACTGGAGCATAACCACTTATTGTAGTGTAATGAAATTTTTTAATCGGTCATGTATTTGATTGAAATTGGGAAGAGTGGAATTATCAAAGGGTCAAATATCAATTTATTATACATTGAATTATTGTTGTAAAATGATGCTGAAACACATTATACATCTTAAGAAAAAAAGGGAAGCATCAGATATAAGGTGCTGGAGGTTTTGATATGGGTTGGTATTTTCAATAGATATGATGTTGAAAGGTGAAATGTATAATTCACTTCCTTCAGATTTTGAAAATGGGCGATTCTCAGAGAAGTAGAGGCAGTAGGTCTTTTCAGTCAGGATGCAGATTTCAGTAAGCTTAAAATGTCACAAATTGCTCATGGTATTTGCACCATTCCTAAACTAGTTATTATAATGTAGATTTTTGCGCCGAGGAGAAGCACGCAGCAGAGCAGAGCACCATTGCCCAGAAATGGAGCGTAAAGGCAATCAAAGAAGAAGAATCAGATTCTTGGCAGTACCTGTCGATTTTGTATTACTAATAAAATCAGCATTAAAGAAGGTTATGTGGATTAAAAAATTTGTATATAAGATTATTACGTAATGCAGCATTTCCATTCTTTAGGTAATTTATAATTTTATACAATTTATTTGTAACAGTTATCATTTTGAACGTTCTCAACATACAGCATTCTGATTGGAACTACTATTTAGAAAATAATTCTGTATGAGGTCATTTCTGGGGGATTATAAACATTTAATTTTATATTAAATTTCCTACACAAAACTTTTCAATTTTTGTATTAAAATAGATTGCTATCATCTTAACATGTTTCCTTTTTACATTTTTACGTGAGGAAGTCCTCATTTCTACAAACCGAGGTGCAGCCAAGTTTGGGTAACACTAAAAAATTTGATGTCCTTTTTATAAAGTGAGCAATTTGCGTATGTGATCTTTCCCACTATAATATAAGCTACTACAATAATTACACACTTAAGGCGTTACATCACAAGCAAGCAGTAGCAACGACGGAGAAGCACATTATCGGGGACATATGATATCGCTAGGATATGTTAGCTAACACATGTGAATATACAAATATAACACGCACTATTGCTATCAGATGTAGTATCTGCGATTTGTCTGCGCGACCAATGGCAGGAACAGTGACGGACAAAGCGGCTAATATCCTAGTGAAGTCCGGTGGGCGAACGCGCGAGAGACTGGCAGGAAGAGAGCCCCCTGGCTCAGGTGTCCGGTCCCCTCCTGCCAGCCGCAACAGCACGCGCGTTCATCTTTCGCGGCCTCACAACAAGAAAACACTTAAACTCGATCAGTCCTAACAAATATCTACACTATATTTAGACATATATGGTAAGAAACTGGCAAGTATGAGGACGTACAAAGCCACATAAAAATACAATATAATATGTTTTGATATAAAACGACTAGACTAGATAAGACGTAAGCAGCTACTTGGTCGGTGGCGCGGGCCGCGCTTGCTTTGGTCCGCGAGTTCCAGCCAACAAGCAGGGAGTATTGGTGTGATCAGTACAGTCAGTACAACACGTACATGTATTGGTGTTCGTACTCGAATAGAGAAGGTCGTGGAATGGAAGAGCTTAGCTTACATACGGATACGCGCACTTTACAAAATCCAACAAGTAAGTATTTGCATAAAGTTTCTTCTGTATGGCAAGTCGTTCTACTTTTTATTAAGGCCAGTAAAACCCGTATTAAAACTGCTTAGACTTATGTCACTTGTATTTGAAAATATGTAAAATGAATTATTGATATGTGAAATTAGTTTCCGATATCAGAAATATAATACGTATTATATTATCTACCAAGAAGATTAACTAATCGCTTTTGAGAAAATTTTGATAACAGATTAAACATAGATAGAAATTGTTATATATTTAATTTTTCAACTGCCTTTAATTATAATTTCAAATTTAAAAAATTATTCCTTCAAAAAATTAGAAAATAATAAGTTAGCAGTTATATTTCCAGAATTTTAAGGTAGACTAGGATATAATTCATCTACATTTACTCCATGTAGTCAGTAATTGGGATTAAGCAATTTTTATTTTGTATCTATGCAATGATCACTTTTCTGTATAACAAATGAATTTTATAGTCTGTTAGAACTATTATTTCTTTTCTATTAATTACAACCTTTAACGAATTCATACAAAGTCCATTCCCTCCCAAAACTATTCTTCTGCTAACGCCCCTTACCTGTTACGTTTTGCAGAAGTTACTAAAATTAATGTCACTGGTACTGTGTTTAAATTACTTTTGTGCTCTAAACATGTGCTGTATTAGTTTAATGGTTTGAAATTAATAAATAATAAGTTTTAAAGTAAATAAAAAGCATTTACTGACTTTTGGGCAGAACATTTTACTGTACATATTTAAAATGCAAGGGCACATATTGCAAATGCAAGAGCACATATTGAAAATGCAAGGGCACATATTGAAAATGAATGCGCGCATATTGTAAATGCAAGGGCACATATTGAAAATGCATGCGCGCATATTGAAATATTGGGGCACATATTGAAAATTTGTATACGTTAGTATGAGGTCGAATATTTTTACGCTGTGTGTGAAAATAATAAACACTTAAAAGTCGAGGGTTCTATTTCAATCTCCATTGAAATTAGCATTTCTGTGTGTAGAGGTTAATTCTTTCAGATTTGTCTAAACCTAAAATCAGTGTTAGAGCAAGTAATTGTTTCTTGGAACCTAGGCATAGGTAATTTCTAAAAAATAATAGAGTATGGTAGTGGAAGAATGACACATATTTTTAAGTCTGAAAAATTTTGGACAAACTTTTATATAAACGATTTATTTCGGTATTTTGAAAAAAGAAACTCGATGTAGATAGCTTGCCAGGTATTTGAGAAGATATACCTAAACTCTATTTGTTGAGCATTGAGCTAAAACGTCGACAAACGCGCGTGTTTTACTCACCCGAACGTGCGCTGTGATTGGTTTAAGCTAGATAACGCTAATGCCTCATCACTTAAGGAGTAGTTGAGGCTCAAAACCTTTACTTTGAACTCGTAATTACCGGGTTAAGTTTGTGTGTTTTTTGAGCAGTGCTTATCGATTTTCGGAGCGTTTGTGTAGTGCCTGGTGCTTATTTTCCTAAAATGGAGCAAGTTGTTCCAGAAACGTGTAATCGTAGGGGGCGTCCTACTACAAAAGAATTCTGACGGCGCAAGCGTTTATTTAGAAACGCTAGGAATATTACTTCCGGTAAATCAACGCACCTTTCAAGGGTTTGTTTACGTTCTAGCTCAATGCTCAACAAATAGAGTTTAGGTAACTCTCAACGCCGCCTATAAGCACATATTGAAAACATTGAAATAATTACAAATCCTTGTAAAGCATTGGTTTTAAATGTTCAAACCTACTAATTTCTGGATTTGTGGTTATTGAGATAAACATTGATGTGATATTGTAAATTCCCAACCCTTAAATTAACGCAGTGGCATAGTTAAAACTATTTAATATATTTTTTTGTGGTTTGTGCTGAATTGGAAATATGTGATTTTGTTTTCACAAAACAAACGTGTTTAAGTCCATAATTGTGTGAATGGAACTGGATACAGTTTCAGATGCATTATGTTGAATTATAATGCATTTTTAAGATACTTTCAAGCAAAAGTCAACAGGTTATACTGGAATTAAATGACAAAGTTAGGTTAGATAGGGTGACTTGTACCTTTTTGGGTATTCTCCTTATAGAATATTAATTTCAGATGAAATCATCTCTATGGGCTTAGACAGCGTCGCTGTAGAGTTCATTGATTCTGACGTTTCGCCAACCGTTGACAATGCAACCTGCAACGGTTAGTGAAACGTCAGCACCAATCAATTCTACGATGGCACAGTCTAAGCCCGAAGAGATAACTTCATTAGACTCAAACCGTGAACGCCTGCAACTTCACATTAATAAAGGATATCAGAAAATAATTTGAAATGTATTACACATACAAATAATTCCTTGTGCATACTTTTAAGTAGAACACATAATATTAATACTTCTCATACTGGCTTGGCTGGTCTTTATAAGAAGCAGAACGGCTTGGCATACCTTTGCAATCAAATTTGAAGTACTGTGCAAGAACTAGTAGTACAAACAGGTTACCAGTGGGTGCAAGTGATAACATTTGGGTCGGGGGAAGGCATTTCCGATAATCACAGTCTGTTAGAAATCTGTCGAGCGCAATGCCAGGAATAATGGGTACTCGGAAGTGTGGACTCTGCGGCGTGGCGCATTAACAGTGCACAACAACAATCTACAACATGAGCAAAATGCATCAAATGTATAAAAATTTATAATTCTGGAACAATTTCATGCAGCGAATAACAAGAGATTGTGCGACGGGAATATGTGACCCACGAAGGGTAGGGACTAGAAATGCGACAATCCCACCTACTGAAGAAGTAACGAGAACGTACAATGCAAATACTAAGCGGTACAGGAGAGACTATTTACACTCCACCTGGTTAAAATTGTTATGTTCCCTAGAGTAATTGACATGAAGGTAAACGCAACATATTCAAGTGTCAGGCCTTGCCGGGCGCACCGGGAAGACAACTCGCTGTGTTTGTTGTGCGTGTCTGTTATTTGCTTGGCGCCGGGCCCCATTGGGCCCGGCCCGGCTACCACAGAGAGTCGCCGCCCCGAGCGGCACCACGGCAGAGGGACTATTGCATTTGCGTATCACTAAGTTCGTTACTACCAGAAGAAATGTGTTGTTCAATCAGTCTTTCCGAAAAACATTTTGATACTAATAACCCAAAGTGCGGAATTGGTCCGCCACACACTTTATAAACAACTGCTTACTAAGTAATACTCAAAGTAACTACGCTACTAACTAATGACTATGATACCATTAAATCACACTTCTATAACTATTTAGGATTTGCTAAAGTTGGGCCCAGGAAGATTGTTTAAAACATTACATAAGCTTCTGCTTTTCGCAGGATTATCATCACTTAAGTCTACGTAGAAAAGTGTCAAAGAGAAAGATACCGCTTTCGCAAACAGTGCCGTGCTCTAGGCAGCAGAAAGTTTTCTTTTTTGGCTGGCTTCTAGTAAATACAGACAACGAAGGAGGGATACACCGCACATATTAACCAATAGCATTTGGAACCACCATCAATCACTACTCCGTTTCCAGGGAAGAACAACGCCCATGTTGCTGCAACTGTAAGAATGTTTGGAATTTTTTTGAATTTATATAACAATTTTAATTAAATTGAGCTTAACAGATTGCTTCTGGTGAAACGTACAAAATTAAAATATCTAATAACAAAACTATGGCTACTATCCATAAAATTTTTATAGTAAAAGCAATATTAAGGAATCCCAAAAGATTATCAAAACATTTAGTAAAATATATTTAACCTCTTCTGTTAAAGTATCGAAATAATTTCAAAACTACTGACATAAATTATTGCTTACTTTTCGATAATAATAAAACATATAAAGGAGTTTCTGAAAATATTATGAATTTGATGTTTAATTTCCATAAATTCCATGTTTCTTGGTTTGTAGGTTAATTTGGCTGTATTGGTCTTACAGACAACTTACCATGGTGCAACTTGTACTATATAACACAACTTACACCTGCGTAAATTATTTATTAGACTCTTAATATATTTGGTATCATTTTTAATGTCTGCTCTATTTCCAAGTGATTTGAAAAATTTCTACCAAAGTTTCCAAATTTTTAACTAGTGCAAATTCTAGTTTTGAAGTTTTTCAAGAACTTACAACACGACAATCAAATATTCACATGTAAAGTCAAGTTGTTCTTAGTCTGCGTGCACGTCATCAATTACTTGTTGTTTAGTACTGATAGTTCCAATTCTAAAAAAACTAAAAGATCAGTTTTTTTTTTGGTAAATTATGGAGTAAAATCATGTCTATTCGTAAGGTCGTGTAACGTAGTTGTAAATGAATTGTAACATTTCATAGTTTCTGTGTAAAATACGAAACTACATAAAAACTAGGGATTTTGTTTCCTTCGCGTTCGCCCCCTGTTTTTGTGTGTTCACATGTCGCTCTGAAAACGAATTCGTGTTTTGCGTGTTATGTGACATAGTTTAATATTTTTGGTTGCATACTTTCATTTTGCGCTGCATAAACGTAGTAAGATGTGACGTCACCAAATAACTGATGATGTGCACGCAGACTAAGGGCAACTCGAGTTTAAGGTTCAGCAAACTAACAAATTGTTTCCCTAAACCTAATTGTTGATGTCATGGAAAATTGTACATGCACAACTTTTATTCAAACAAGTACCTGCGTTTATTTTCAAAATTTTGCAATGCAGGAGATGCATTTAAGCACATGCTTCAAGATATTGAGATTTAAAAAATTCCAATATAAGTAAAGGTTTGGTTGTGATTAGAACTTACTGATTTTCCTTCCATTTACAAATACTTTGAATAATATAGCGCGATATTTACTGGAGAAGTATAAATGAGCATTTGTTCCCGGTAAACGGAGCACAGATTGCATATGGTGGTTCCACGGTGGTCTACCAACTAAATAAAAAAATAAAAGTAATGAAAACTGCAAGAACTGGTATTATTAATTAAAAAAGCATTTACAACAAAAATTCAAATAAAACAAAACAATGTACATTTAATTTAAGAACAATTTTACCATTAAAAATAATATAATAACAACAAGGTAATTAAAAAAACTGCAGAAACAACTGGGTTAGCAGACAGGACGTGCACGGACGGCGGGTCTGTATGAAACCCATCCGAGGAAGTCACAGGAACAATAGAAAAAATAGAGAGTACTCTGAACAAGACACTAAAAACAAATTAACACTGGTCAGATGGATGTCACAAGGGCCGTCTCGCGGATCGTGTCTGCGTTGCAGTCTGTATGTCAGGGACTGGTTTATAGGATGAGATCGCTCAGCCCCTCTAAATGTATATATATATATATATAAATGCGATCGTATCCGGGATTTTCAAAAATTAACAAACAGTTCAAAGTATAAATAGGACAATTATAAATAGAGTGTGGTAAGTGTTGTGACATAGAGCGAACGGCGGGACAGTGCTGGTGCCGCTGTTTGTCCTACGTCCATAATAATAATGTTCTAACTAAAAAAATGCACAATTCTAGCTAATAGTCTTGGTCGCAAGTCGGGTGGGAGCCGCACACAGCATGCTCGGTGCGATCTGTCCCACGCCCGTTATCTTAATCTTGGCAGCATCAACAAACAAATATATTACTACTTACTACAACTAATAATAAGATGGTGGAAATATTGCATGCACCACATATAATAGTTATTACTGAACTTAACAGGTAATAATAGTAAATAACAAAACTGAAATAATAAAACAAATAATTATGGGCTAGCTTATGGGCACGGCACGCGGTGTAATACGAAGTGTAAATACAAATACAAAAAATACAGAACTACAGTACTGTTCGTGGGTGACTAGGGTCGCTAACAACGCGGCTTCCCGCAAAATAACAACGCACTATGCTAAGGACATTCACAACACCATACACGCATATTAAAATAGATATCATATATGGAAACTGATGCATAATTTAAATACAACAATGGCCCAGGCACCGCTATGCTTGGTAAAAACTCTATGTGATTAATATCCCTGTTTTGAATAGTGATAGATTTGGTCATACAATGGGCCGCCGCCCCGAGCGCGGAGCGAGCTACTCAAACATATCGTTACAATGGTACATATTAAAAATATCAACATGTTACAATACAAAACTATCATCATAAACATCATGTTACAATTTGAGAGGAGAAAATCTTATCGAATAAATAATTACAACAACAGCATGGATTTGGGGGTCAAGTTTGCGCCTCAAAAACAGCGCCGCCAAAAATAGCGCCATCAAACATAGCGGCCTACTAAAATAGCGCCGGTACAAAATATTGTCTGTGCCCCGTCAAATTGCCGCCGCTGCGTAAACATGTTGCCGCATAAATATGTCGTCGTCACGTAAAATTGCAGTTGCCGCGTAACATTGTCGTCGCTGCTGCGTAAAACTATCGTCGCTGCCGCGTACATATGTCAGCGCTGCGTAAATTTTTAGCCGCCGCGCAAACATGTCAGCGCCGCGTGAATGTGCCCGCTGATATTAGCTGTTTTGACGAGTGCTTTTCGAGTAAACGGACTTATATTTTGGGATACAATGTCAACTGCTCGGAAAAATTATAAAATATCAAAACAACGTAAGTACAATTACTATATATCGTTAGTGTATGTACATAAATTGATAACCAATGTAAAATGTAACAGGCGCTAATTTTTCCAAGGATATTTTTACTCGGCAAACTACATTCCAAATAAGAGCTATTTTTGCCTACGGCCTTTTAAGCTGGCAACTACAGTCCTTATTAGCGCTATTTTTACAAACGACATATTTAATCGATGACTACAGTCTTAATCAGCGCTATTTTTATCGACAACACTTTTATCCGGCGATGCATTGTTAATAAGCGCTCTTTTTATCGACAACATTGTTAACCTGCGCTATTTTTGCCGAGCGTTTTTTGGCGGCGCTATCTTTGAGGCGCTATTATTAGCGTATACCACAGCATGGCAGCAAACCACTCCTTAAAAATGCGTCAACAAAAATCGTAGGGAATGGTGGCTGGGACCCTGTCTACAGACCAATGGGTGGTACCTGCACGTAGCGGTAGATGTACAAGCGGTAGTCCTTGCTAGCCAACACCACCGACCCGTCGTCCATCAGCGCCACGTCGAAGCACTGCGCGTGCTTCACTTTGCTCTCTAGTGCCGACACCAACTGTCCGTCCTGAGTGAAGATGGTCAGGTTGAAGTTGTTGTGGTTGTCGGCGATCAGAATGTCCCCGGAAGCGTTGATGCCAACCCCGATGGGGTAGTTGGTAATGCCCTCGCCGCCGATCTGGCGCAAATATCGCCCATCGTAATCGAAGACCTTCACACAATGGGCCCGATTGTCACTGATGAATATCTCCTGTTTATCGTTAACGACCACTCCGTTCGGGAATTCCAGGTGCTTGGAGCAGCCGAACTTTTGGAGCACAGTACCCGTTTGGTCGAATATAATGACCCGCATCACTTTACATTCCACAACCACTATGCGTCCTTTGTTGTCGACGGTAACGCCGCGAGGATGCTGCAAGATGTTGGCTCCAAACTTGCGTACGAACTGTCCGTATTGGTTGTAAATTTGAATCTGATGCGTGGGAGACCGTTCTGTGACGATTATATCTCCCGAAGTGCGAACAACGGCTACGCGGTTGGGGTACAAGAGCTGTCCATCCCTCTTGCCGCACTCGCCAAACTGGAATTTAAATCGACCTTCCTTGTCAAAAATCTGGATTCTGTGATTGTTAGTGTCCGCCACTATAATGTCATTTTGAGCATTTACGGCTACTCCGCTAGGTTCAGTGAACTGGCCTTCCATAACACCGAACTCTCCAAATTTGCAATGGTAAATCATTTTTTGGCGCTTGATTTGAGATTTCGGAGGAAATATGGTCGTGGACATCAACTTGGAAGTGAGATCCAGCATGGGATCGTTTCCTCCGGTTGAGAGCGAATAGGGATCGGTACCCCCATTCTGGAAAATACTGTCTGTTCCACCATTGGACCATTTTTCGTAGGGGTTGATACCGTTGAGATTCAAATCACCTATGGTCGTTGAAAATGGCCCAAGACTGTTGGCACTGCTGAAACGTTTCGATATAATGTTTGATTCAAACGGCGATGTCGATTGGCTGCAACCGGTTATATTAAATGGGCCGCCGCTGTGCATTCCACCATTGAGACTGCCGGAACTTCCATTAACACTACTGCCACTGGAGCTGGATCCGCCGGTAGGTCTGGCAATGGGTGGTTGTTTGCTGGGTCCTATGGACGCCTCGGAATTAGATCTGACGTACCCAAACGTATTGCGCACTCCTACTTGGATCGCCTGGTAATTGGACACAAACTCCAATTCACCAACAGACTGTATGCTTTGATCGATGTTGTAACTGAGCAGAGTTTGTAGTTTCCCGTCCAATAATTTGCGGAACATAAGCATTTCCACCACATTGGCACATTTATTAAGTTTCTCGACAAACTCGCAAGTCTTATATATTTGTTCGACGACTTCTTGCCCTTTTTGAGTGGCAACGCCTAAAGAAATCTGCTTCGCGGAGAAGACACTTTCGAGCTCCTTCAGCAGCTCTTGCTTACGTTCATCTAACATGGATCGGTAGAACAGGAAAGTGTCGTTAATCTCATTTTGTGCCTTGTGGTACTGGACCTGTAAACGGCTGGAAGCATGTTCGGCATTCTTGAGAGTGTTTCTGATGTCCGTGGCTTTAGCTTTGGCTTCTTGAACGGCGTGCGTAATGGCTTCCAGGTGTTTTGGAGCCGCTTCGCTGATATGTTCAAACTCGTGGATACCAGCTGGATGTTCCAGAGTGCAGCATTCTTTGCAAATTGGCAGCGCACACGTGCGACAGTAATACTTTAACAGTTCACTTTTATGTCGTGGACACACCATGGCCTTCTCCCCGTTGGTGACGGTCCCATTTGTGACCGTTCCATTGGTTATGACTCCATTTTTGTGTTCGTCCTTCAGATCGGTTAAGTTAAGAACGCGGTGGCCTTCGAAGCAGTGCATGAATTGATGCGCCATGACACAGTTGGAACACAAATAGTTAACACAATCAACACAACGAGCTACGGCGTCTAGTTTCTTGGATTTACAGCCCGTGCAACGAACGGCAGGCTGAAAGGTGTCGGTGTTCGAATCGTTTGTGTTAAACAGCAAACTGCTGAGGATGCCCTCGATTGACTCGGACTGGCAACGTGTGCAGGCAAACTTGCTCTTTTCGAAGCAGTTGCTACAAAGTGTGTGTATGATGCAGGACAAATTCTTCGAGTCGGTTATAGGCTCCTTGCACTGCAAACACTGTAATTCTGAGGGGTCGCTGTCTCTGTCCACAGAATCACTTACAGGAGGTGACGAACCGCTTACGGTCAGAGGTGAATCGGCTAAGGGTGACAGGGATAAGTAATCTGCGTGCTCGCCAAAGGATCCAATTGAGTTAGCTCTAGGCAATGATTCTAGGGAAGGAGTCGGTGAGGCCATCTTCAATTAACCGTCATCCCTGAAAATATAAAATAGAAATGTTATTATGTAATATGGACAAATTTATTATTGTCGAAAGGAACTCATACAAATAGTATATTGCGAAGAAGAGATGATTTAAGGCACAAAGGAGAAGGATGAAGTGCAATATATAAAAAGAAGAAGAAAACCAAAAAAACTTGTCAACAACAACACTATTATTAAATTATTTTTTTAAATTAATTGGGTTTTCATTTCAGATTAATTAGATAAGTGATATTGAAGGAACTAATCATATGCAATTCCATTGTTTTTAAATCGAGTAAGGTAACAGCCAGATTTGCGAAAAAAAACCTATTGTGAGTAGAATAAACTTCACTCAAGCGCAAAGGACTTGAAACACAAATACAAATAAAACATGATAGAAGTGTAAAAGACTGGACAGGAGTTACGAGTGGGAAAATGTGAGGATACAAGTCAGAGAAAAAATTAAATTCAATTAATTATAAAGGGTAATTATTTTTTTATTATTATGAAGCTTTCACAGGCCTTAGAGGCCCATCGCTTTTGGTGTGAGACAAGGCTAAGTTAGTTTGTGCAATGTACAACAGGGCCCGACTCTGCGGGTTACCGTGTTGGTGAGTAACCATGCTTAACCTGCTGGTGTGTGGTGAATTTTTTGTGTATATGATCTTGTTACTCCTCTAGTGCGATCGTACCACGAGGACTGCCATTAATTTGATAATTTGATCCCCAATGGCAAATGGAGACCGGGCCCAGTACCGACCACCCAGGGAGTTAGAAAAACTTCCGACTCTGGGGAGATTCGAACCGGGAAGCGTTTGGACTATTACATCCAAAGCTTGGCTCTCTACCACTGAGCCATCCCCGCCCCTACAAAGGGAAATACAAAGACAAAAATGTGAAGAACAGAACTACATGAAATTTTATAACCACTTTCCTTCCTTTTTGTAACTATTTTCAGTTAAAGTAACGCAAAAATTACATTTTAACGTGCCTGTAGAATATTTTGATCAATATTGTTTCAACCGGAGTGTGTGAACGGTTAACATTTTTATGCACTTAATTACAAAAATAAGTAACATGGAATGATCGAATGACCTTGAATTTTAATTCGAATTTTTGCTAGATATTTATATGGTATATTACAAAATGTACCAATGGATCAGTTTAATCCATATTGCCCAGTTTTCAAAATATCTGATATAATGGCGCCAACCATCAAATGTATGAGGATTAATTTTATATTAAAGTGTCAATTTGATACAGTAATTTATTTTGGTTTATCCTACATCAATACAAAAGTGAGTTCGACTACGTCATAGTTACAATATGTAACTTGTCATTTCTTTGAAATCGCTATTTTTTCATCATTTCATTTCAGATTGCGTAAGATTAACTTCAATCGCGTTAAGTTAGCCTAAAATCCATCCACTTTATAACGGAAGCGGCCTTTATTACATGCCATAGCATTAAAACTCCTGTGCTAAAGGTCTGGGATTCAATTGTCCTACCTCACAAGGCAATAGCAAACTAGAGAAGTATTCAGCCTGGTGAACCTTCTCTGGAGTAGAAGTATTTACACTGCACGTAGTTCGCGAAATTCGCGTTAAGCTTAGTCTTACACGTGTGTGGTACTTTATAGGCGCAATACAGGACTATGAGAGAAGATCGCTACGGCTCTAGTAACTTGAAGTGATAATAGTGTATACCTATTTTCAAATTACAAGATCTACGACGCGAATTGGTTCACATTACGAACTATAACGTAATGAAGGTATGATATATAGAATAATTGGTAGATAATCACGACAATCCTGTTTGATTCTCAACAATTTCAAATGCAAACATGGATTTACTATGAAATTTTCTTGAACATTAAGAAGAAACCCACACGAACGCAAAGAGAATCTAATGTATTAACAGGGTGTTGAAGGGAAGCGTTCAAGGGGAATATGTATATATATTTCCGCGTAGCAACTTCTTGGTCACGTCAAAGGAACAATAGACAGAATCTCTAGAATTCTACGAAGACACAATGTGGAAACTACATTCACAACCAACAGAAAGATCAGCTCTATTCTACAAAATCTCAAAACAAGGGATCCCTGGAGAATCAAGGTGTCTACGAAATTCCTTGCCAGGACTGCGATCAAATATACATAGGTCAAACAAACAAACGAGTCAATATGAGAAAAAAAGAACACGAAAATGCCGTACAAAAGAACGAGAAGAATTCATCACTGACACAACACGTAAGCACAGCATCCCATTGCTTTCGAAAGCACCAAAATACTGGCCAACATAGGACACCTGAAATCAAGAATAATAAGGGAAGCTGTGGAAATCGAGAAACACCCAAGAAACCTAAATTTTCGCGATGACACCCAAATACTACCATCCGCTTGGAAACCGGTTCTCGCCAAAAAAACAAATATAAAAAAGAAACCAACAAGCTAACACAAAACCATCTCAACAAAATCAGAACGTTCCAGCCACAGCCAGTACCGTTACACGCAACCGAGCCCGAAATCAACAAAGCACAACCACACGGAGTGGTCAAAAAATATATATAGCCCCGGCGGATACATCAACAGTCGTATTACAAGAAGCACCAGCAGAAAGTTATCCGACAAGACCTGAAGATGGAAAATGTGATTTTGCCGAAACGTCGTCAAGACAACCACTCCGGTCCGTCCCAGGACCAAGAAGTTGCTACTCGGAAGAATTCCTGGAAGCCAATCACAGCATAAAACACACGCGGAAATCTCAAAACCAACACACATACATGTATACTATCAAAAACCTGTAGAAAAGTTATAGTCAACATGGGGTTTCAAACTAATCACTTGTGAGATATGAACGATTTTTTGTTTGCCAAAATTGTTAGTGTACATATGTAGCACAGCAAGTTGACGAAGGCTGCTAAACAATTTGAAAAGATTGAGCATTTTTGAAAGAGCGCGGAGTTCCTTCCTGAGAAGTTGTCTGTGTTGACACGAAAGATCCAATTTAAAAAATGTTAAGCTAAAACGATTAACTATGTATTTGTTGGCGTAAAATATTAATAGCAGTTGAAATATACAAGCGCTGCTCATATCTAGCAAACGGTTGGTTTGGAGGACCCATGTTGATCGATACTTTTCTACTTTTCCGTACCATATGACCCTTAAATACTTAACACTTTTGTCCAACGCCTCTATAATTAAAAGATATTAAAACATAACCAAGTTTTATTAGAATAAAATCTCTAATTTAATAATCAACTGTGCGAGTGAATGTCGCCATGTTCAGTAAAGACTGTTTTTGAGAGTATTACGAAAGGAGCTGTATACATTTTGCAATCGTTATTTATCGTTTCTCAAACTAATGTTTTGTTAACGTTCCAGGAAGCGAAATGGCTCTGACATGGACGCACCTCTAAGCTGCTCAGCCGAAGAACCTTTAAAAACTCAGCAAGAAGGTGCTACCCGTATCGGTAGGATTGCGTCGATTTAAACGGAAACTTCAACAAAGTTTTATTATGGTTAGTGAACCCCGTGCGCCGGGGCCGAGGAGACGACGGCGGATGCATTCATCGACTGTCAATTTGCGGGGGTGATGTGTTTAGACAGAACTGGAGGGAGCGGGCGATCGATGTGCCGACTGAGGGGACTAATGCTGTTGCCAGGGCAACCGGTGAGGGCTGCAACCCCGACTTGAATTATTGCTGCAACAAGGTGGCTGGGCTAAGCTAGTGTCTGGAACTGCTTTGTTTTGCACGTTGGAGGATTGTTATTTGCAGTGTTTTGCGTGCCGCACTGCCGGTGCAATTTCAGTTGCTCAATGTTGCAACAACCCCAATGCGTCACCTGTTGCCAGGGCGATGTATGGCATGATCAAAATATAAGGGATTTGGACATTTAAACGTATTTGTCTTATTGCACCATATGGGTTCTCTGATATGTCATTTTTGAGAATTAAAAATTACAATTTTTAGAACTTCTGGAAGCGTGGGGGCACAGACACGGGTATGGAAGAAAGCGAACTAGAAAGAATCAATGTGCTGGATTTCGAATGGAAGAACCAACAAATGTATTTGACAATTATCGTCGAAAGGTAAATCTCTGTTATGGAACGGGTTATATAAAGATGTGCCCATTGCACAGCGGTTTTATATTGTAAATGAAGGAGGCAGCTCCAAAATGAAAATTTTAAGGAATTTATAGGGAGTATTTGACTTTGTGTAACCAGTATGTGATGTAGATCTATAGTAACATCTTTACCGTATAATAATAATAATAATAATAATGGTATTTCAATGTAAAGAGTTTCCTGTGCAAAGCCTCTGAATAACCTTTTAGTGATTTTAGAGCGTGTACGTGATCTCGGGTATGATTGGTTGTACTTACACGTCTGGGAAGTATGTTAGTGTTTAGTTCGAAGACTACAGAGAAAATACTTTGAAACTTCAACTATCTCATAAGTTATAAGTGACATAGTCTTACGACAGGAAATCAGTCGTTTGGAATGGTGATATCCGTTCAAAACGGTTTTAATGAGATTTTTCATATATTTATTTGTTATATCCATTAATTTAAAAAAAGTTGCTAAAGTAGAAGGGTAAAGCCCTTAGTCTGCGTGCAAGTAATCAGTTATTTGGTGACGTCACACCTTACTACGTTCAAACAGCGAAAAATGCAAGTATGCTGCCAAAAATCTTAATCTGTAGGTATGTCACATAACACGTAAACACGAATTCGTTTTCAGAGCGACATGTGAACATAAAAAACAGGGCGCGAACGCGAATAAAACAAAATCCCTCGTTTTCATGTAGTTTTGAATTTTACACAGAAACTATGACATGTTAAAAATCTACGTTACACGACCTTGCAAATAAACATGATTTTATTCGGTAATTTAACAAAAAAAAAACAGAATTTTTTAGTTTTTTTAGAACTGGCACTAGCAGTGCTAAATAACAAGTAATTGATGACGTGCACGCAGACTAAGAGCAATTTGACTTTAGAAGAGTATTTACAAGTTGTTGTACGATCAATTCCAGAAAAATATAAAAGGTTTTGCGGCTCGGGTATTAAGTAGCTAAATATCGCAGAAATGTTCAAGAAATTAATATTGCGGAAGCTTACCTCTTGTTTGAATTAACATTTCCTTAGAATTGTGTGTATCTTTTCTGATTAAGCCAAGGTAAACTAAAATATTTCTAATTTATTTAAAACATTTTAAATTTTTCGCAAATTTCGCTATAAGCGGTACATGCAGTACAATAAAACATGCAAATTCAAACAGTTATTTCGGTACGCTCGCTATATTGAGAATTTCGCCATATCAGAGTTCTATTACAATATATGTATAGTAATTTTGTAAATCACGTATTACACGGAAGATAATTTTGTACAAAATTCTGCCTGTAAGCATACGCAAATACGTACAAATTACGGTGACATCTGTGAGCAAACTTTTAAAATAATCATGTGATAGTCGATAAAGTATAATTCTAACAAAGATTTTATAATATTAGGTTAATGATATTAATGTTATTAATAATAATAAGTTCCTAGCGCTTTTATTTATTTATTTTACATGAACGCACGACAAAGCAAACAAGCTGCAGCAATAAAGAACGCGAGCGAGATAAGAGCAAGTGTGCGTAATGTCGGCGTGGCGGGGTAAACACGTGGTGGATATATTCTTCTCTGCCCTCTGTGATCGTTGATAAACACTAGAAATTGCTTGTTTGCGCATGTATGTGACGCCGACTTTGTACAAAATAATGTAGGTTTTAGAAACATGAATCTAGAGAATTTTGTACATAATTTTGCTGTATGACGCGATACAGAATTATGTAAAAACACTTTGAACGTATTTTTTGTACAAAATTCTGTGCCATGTCATACAAGTCTAACTGATAAATAAAAAAAAAGAAGGCAAAATGAATGGACGCCGACTTGTAGGGACATCGTTGGGTAGATCAAATAAAACCCATAGATCTTGGAATATAAAAATATCACACAAAACGCGGGTGTTACAAAAATGGACAGAATCAAAAGTGAAACCATAAGACGAAAACTGAAAGTGGAAACTGTACTACAAAAAATTGAGACACAACAGCTTAGACGGTTCAGGCACCTAATACGAATCAACGATGAAGAAGTAGTGAAAGTGATATGGGAAACACAGACAGGTGAGAAGAGGAAACGGGATAGACTGAGGAAAAAGTTGTATACCGAAATAACAGAGATATTAAAGAAAAAAGGACTAATCTGGACCCAGAGAAAAATAGGAAAGAATGGAGAAAAATCATTACCTCTACACACCTGGTAGAAGAGGTTGAAGATAAGTAAGATCTTGGAATCTAAGAAGCAACTCGTCTAGCCCAAGACAATGCAAAGTGGAAAACAACTATAAAAAAACGTAAATTAAATCCTGTCACCATGGCCTTATAGGGTCAAAGAATGAGAAGGACGTAAATAAGTATTACTTTGGAATTTTCTGATCATACATTATTTATAAATAAGCTAGACCGCATCTTGTCTGTAGTAATTGGGATATAATTCGCTAATTGAAATTTGATTGTGTTTTTCATATAATATTACAGTGGAACTAGTTTATGACGGTCCTGCTTGTTACAAGGCCCTGTATATAACGTCTAAACATTGCTGCAAATACTTCTAGCATATCTCAACATCATAGATACTTTAATGAACATAAAAACATATTCAAAACGAAAACACACCTACAACCTTCACAGTTTAGGTTAAAATGTCGTTATAAATACGGTTATAATATCCATCAAGGATCAAGTACGATTCAATATATTGTAATAAGGCCAATAAATATTCGAATTGATAATGCAGTTATGTTTATGTAGTAGGGAAAACATACAAATACAATGTTGACGAATTTAGTTGTAAACTTTGTTTCAGGTAAAAATTAAACCTTTTTCACATAAAGCTTTAAAGTGTTGTAATATTTAAAACCTTCAAAGGGAAATTTGTCTAGGGCAGGTTGCCAGGTAGCATTTAATATTGAAGATGATTTTCATCAGTGGCGCTCAAACATGATGGGAAAAGAGTAAACGCTTATTTTAAAGCCACTTTAAAGTTGATACTTGATAGACGTATTTTGAGAACTCCTGAATACTTACTACATTTCAATAAATTAATCCGACATACTATTGTTAAGAGAGCTTAGGGATATTGGCAAGATTGTCATGGGTTCTTCCATTAGAAAAACATAACCCTATGTTCTCAGTATTCTATGGCAAGTGTGACACCAACTACCTATACGTAAGTTTAATTCTGAGATATGCTATAACCATATAATAGGATCAAGAAAATTCGAAATTAAGTTTGACTATGGAAGAGTTACTTATTCAGTTTATTTTCACAATTTGGCCCTAGTGATATAGTTCATGTAATGGAAAATAAAGTTTGCACTGTTTCGGCTATTTCTTTCAATCATTTTCCTACAGTATTTATGCGAGAGATTTATTTCCAACTTGTGGTAATAGGAAGTTAACGTGAAAGGGCACAGAATACTTTTGTTAATTGTACGAACAAAGTCAAGACAAGCTTTTTTTTGTCAAGCTCCCTCTATCTCCATTTCCGTAAACACGCTGTATAATCTATTATGATACCAAAAAAAAATAAACCGTTTGATCTTATTACTGTAAAATCTATCTAACCTCAAAATAGCGCGAAGGAAGTCAATACGCTTGTGCTTATTTGCAGCGAATATACTTACATTTCAATTGTAACTATTATAGCAGCCGCAATTACTTTCTTCTGGTTTGCAAGGAAAACCGCTTTACTGTGGCGAGTACTGTTCTATTATATTCCCTACTGCAATGACAACAATGTATCATGTATCACTGGATCAAATAAAACACGTGACTAATAAATACTTGAGGAAGTCCCATCTGGGTGTTGCTAGAATAGTTGACTTTGAAAAACTTTTAACGGTTTTGGGATATTAGTTTTGATGGTAGATTATATAGATCTGATCTAATCTTCAGATTTGTTTTCATTTAAAAATTAAAAACGGTTGAAACAATTTAAATATTGTAATTACTATGTCTAGGGTCTTCCATTCTTTATGATAGTTTATAAAAGATTTACATACGGTTCCTAAACGTTGTTACCAAGTTCACCTACGGCTTTTCGTTCAGATATGGTAGAAGAAACTGGAATTATTGATATTTTGTACAGGAAATAGCAAACAAGTGCCCGGATCGATCTGCTGCAATCGATGCAGTTGCAAAAATGTAAAAGCGCATGAGCACAAAAAAGACCTGTTCACAATGGCACAACACTTTTTGGGAATTGAGCACTAATGACATATTAACTGAAATAATGCCGGTTATTAAAATGCCAAAACACTAAAATTATTACTTTCTTAATTGGGTAGGGGTTAAACTTTACAAGAACCTCAAATTGATTTAATTTATATAAAATACTGTTTTAAAACTGAAGTACCTACGTTGAAAAATTATGAATATATTAAAAGCTTTGAGTAAAAAAAAGTAAGAAAATATGACAAGGGAGTCAAAGTAGCCCCCTTTTTCGACGAAGAAGATTCCTGTTATTACACAAAAAGGGGGTTTCAATTGTCAAAATGTTACAAGCAATATTGTATATACAGGGTGTGTCTTAGAATGTGTTATAACTCCATAAGTGAAATAGGTGTTGAACTTTTCTAGAAAACATTTCTACAACATGGAGAGCGAATCGTCATGACTCTTGGTAACCTTCCCCATTCAACCCATTATCGACCTTAATCACTTAAACTAATATTTTGACATTTGAACTACAATAATTGGTTCAGAACATTTTGAGTTTTTTTTTTAATTTCTCCGAAACTATCCGTGAAAACAATGTTTGCTTCTGTACAATAGCATTTTGCAAGAGCTTTTCAGTGAGGTTTCACACAGTGAGTGTTCATTTGAAATATTTTTTGTGGGGGTGGGAAGGTTACCTTATGAGTCATTATGGTTCCCCCTTCATGTTCTACAAACGTTTTCTAGAAAAAGTCAATACCTATTTTACTTCCAGATATCAAACATTGTACGTTGAAATTGACATCCTGTATAAAAATAAACTCATTTTTTTAAATTTTACTAATAGAAGATGAAGGTTATAATTTGGGATTTTCTCAGACTTACAAGTGACTACCTTTGAGCATTTGAAAAACATTTTCCTGTACAAATAACTAAGGCGCAATTTTTACAGCATACGCAAATTAACTGATATGCAACCCAAATAACAAATTTGTAACTAATCAGTCTTTTGATATCAATAACAAAATGTATATGTAAATATCATAATAGTTTATTAAATAACAGCGTAAACGTATTAATTTTAAGGTTGAAAGCATGTTATTTATTATAATCTTATTTGTATTTTATTTATAGTATTCAAACAATTAATATCACATCGAAGAAATTAATAAACTATTCAGTAACCCAACATTGAAACTAAAAAAACTTAACAGCTGATACATATGGAAAATGAAAACATACATTATCCTGGCTTAACCATCAAAGATAATTTGTTTTAAGCAACCAAACATACATTATCCCAAATGCCACTAAATATTACCATAATAAAAATATCATTTATAACTTACAGTTTAGATCCGCTATTTGAAAGGAAATTAAATGTATTGTTTCTTAATATTTATTAAATAAAAATGTATCAACAGCGGAAAGATAAACTAAATTTTAATTTATAAAGAATTCATATTACATAATAAAGTTTATTAATTTTCTTTTCACTGTAGA
>JABXWE010004881.1:0-30318 GCA_014611495.1 Limonius californicus
GCTGTGCTTTTGCTGCATCAGTGGTGGCTACCAAATTTAGGATATGTGACGCACATCGATAATGAGAAGGGAGTACTGGATCACATTTGTCCATCAAATTTGAATCCAGTACTTCCGCAATTGGTACGAATTCTATCAGTTCATTATCGTCCCCATCATCGTCCTTGACTTTCGAAAACATACTAAATTATAAAGAATGTTAATTTAAATTAGATATAAAATCCTTCTATTGACAATATTCGCTTACTCGAATGCTTTAACGAAATTTGACCCATTATCCGTAGTTGTACCGGAAAGTTTATTTTGGATTTTGGCTTTCCCAAAAATGTCATCCATTTCACCAGCCAATACATTGTAAGTATGTTTCCCTTTTAAACGACGACACGCCAAACAGCTTGTTGCCTTTCTAGAGTTTCGGGATTTATCCAATGCGCCGTTACCCGTAGAAAACTCCTAATTGAAAATAACTTGTTAGTGAAGAACATACATCTAAAAAAATCAACATACCTCTTTGCACTTGACCAACAATCTGTAGTTGTAGCAACATACGACACTGTTTCCATCATTTCGAAAATATTAGCGTCAGTGTTTTGTAACTCCTGCTTCCAATCTAGATTTTAACATCTTTGAGGATATTATTTTGCAATCGGGCTGAAGGCTTTTTATTAATTTCTCAAATGATACTCCAGCTTTATTACTCGAATCACAAATTGAAAATGGTTGCAGACTATCAACCACGAAATTTATAATTAATTTGTCCACTGACGCTTGGGATGGTTTTGAACCGAGGCAAACATTTTATGAAAAACTATCTAGTTTCATTTGCTTGGCTCTTGTGGCACTGTTGATTTCGTTTTCAGGACGCAGCTTCCGTTTCTTCATCAATTCAATTTTTTCATCTAATCGTTTCAAATGTGCTGGATGAACATTCTATAAATATATTTGTAAAATAGAACAAAATCAAATACAGAGGTATAGGTACTGTAATATTAAACAATATAGTATGGCAATTAAAATGTGATACGAAGACTGTATCTTGTATCACATTTATATCGCAGAGCTGGACACTATTCAGTAGACTGTTAGCTGTACATACATACCACAACATGTTTCCATAGATTTGAAGAAGCAACAACACTTGATGACAAGATCTTAATTTTAGGCAAACGTAATTTACATTTTGCCTCCAAATTATTCGATGTACGTTCCACACAATCAAAAATATCCACATAAGATTGCCACGGTAGTTGCAAATCTTTTGCACCAACACTATCACTACCAATTTCTTCATTTTTTTCCATTTTTCACAAACAAATTCTCTTATGCGATGATGTCGATACAAAATCAGAATAGAGAATAAATCACTAGCTAGCCGTTAAATTAGAGAAGACACGCCAAAATACTTATTTTTTCAATTCATCCAATGGAAGTACTCTTTGAAAAGGTAGTTAGTTCCTCCCCCCCGTGTTCTAAGAAAATTCTTGTTGTGCATTGTAATGTTGGGTTTTGCCCTACACTTGAATTGTTCACGTAACGCCAAAAACAGCGACAATAACTCGTTTTTACCTGCATTGGCCCGAATTATAGATACTTCTTCAGGCGGAATTTTAACAAATACAATTTTCGTTTCAAGACACATTTGAAAAGTAATTGTCAAAAGTAATTGAAAATACATTACAAATTACTATCAAATTGTAATGAATTACAATTACTAATTACTATTTAGTAAAAGTAATGCATTACAATAACTCATTACCGAAAAAAGTAATTGAATTACAGTAATGCATTACTTCCATCCACTGGTAATTACTACATAACTTACTGTAAGTCATCTGAATATAATTTTAATTGTGACAGGCTGTCACATTTAAACGATATCTGCATGTCACAATTGGACTATAGAACTAGTTTTGTTGTTTAAATGCGATACCAGCGACATCCGCGTTTATCCGAGATTATTTTAGGTTATGTCGCATAAACACACCACCAACATTCCTTCCATTGGTTTATAAAATTGTAATATGAATTTATTTTATTTAAACAGAACACCCCCTTACAAAATGCTAGACATTGACAGGCAAGTCAAAGTTTTCATAGAACTGCAACGACCTTCCGATGGTGCCAGAAGCGAGCCCAAAGACTTCACATACACTCCCTGTGAGGTCGCTCTTGGTCGTAAACGAGCAAGGTGTAGTTCAAGTGGTTACACAAGCTCGAGTTTCTCAAGTGGTGAACTACCACTCACCATAAATAACCTGGGTTTGAATCCAAGCCCACAGCAGGCCATGAACCCACAACTGTTGAATAATTTTATGGATGTAAACATAGTGAATAGTGATGAGCTGGAAGATGCCTTGAAACATGGCATAATTGACTCTGCCGAATTTGATAAATTATGCAAATCACTGGTGAATTCTGGACCAATTAAAGATTTATATGCAGAAGACATGAATATCACACATGAAGAATTACTTAGCTTGACTACGGATGCACCCCAAATGAGTTATGATAGTGGAAGAGTTCGTAATGTTGATATGAAACCCTTAGTACTTGAAGCACAGGGTCAGATGAGGTAAGTGATGTAACTCATGGAAGCGGTCCTTCCAGCATCTGCATGTAGCTGCATGGGTTAGGTTAGGTTTAAAGAAAACGGGTTAGGTTTAACGAAATTAGGTTAGGTTTAAAGAAATTAGGTTAGGTTTAAATAAATTAAGTTAGGATTGCTCAAATGTTGACGTTGCTCAAACTACATTAAGTTAGGTCTGTTTAAACTAGATTACATTTGGTCAAAACAGTTTATGTAATCACATTAGATTGTGTTTGCGGAAATTGTTGTACTTGATCAGTTTAGTTAGGTATGTCCAGAGTATTTTAAGTTGGATGTGTTTAGATTATCTCAAGTTTGGTCAAATTAGGCAAACTTCCCTTTTGCCCAGGTTGGAGTACCTAAATGTCCTCAAATTGGGTTGAGTATGTTGATTTTTATATATTTTTTTAATTATCATTACTTTAGTAAAGACTGTTAGATTGGGTTCTGCCAAATTAGATTAGCTTTAATGCCAGTTGGCTTGACTAAGGTGGGTAGGTTAGGTTGGGTGGATCAGATTATATATAATTAGTTGGATTATAATTACCAACGAATTCAATTGTGTATTTATTGAAAGGGTCTCGAATTACAGTTCGCCTGCAAAGAGATTGGATCCAAATGACCAGGAATTAGTGGACAGAGTGAAAACAGAATTAATTGCTTTTATTAAAACAAATCCAGCAAAGAAAAGAGTGACTGTAATGTTAGAAAATTTATTCACAAATTATATTTCTGAAACAGGAAACAAGTAAGTACACAATTATTTACAAATCATAATGGATGTGGTAATAACCAAGCACTATGGTCAAATTTTTTCTATGTATGTGTTGTAATAAAATAATATTGCAGTGTCCTCCACCTACTAGTCTCTGAAAACAACTTCAAAAACAACTTTTTGTTGTTTTTCCTCAAAGTAATGCTTAAATATCAGCAAACAGATTTGATAAACTTACGCAATAAGATCGGGCAGACGGTCCTCCATTTGGCCGTTGAATCTCGTAATGTGATGGTAGTGGAACATCTAATGTACACCAGGGCTGATGTTTCTATTCAAGACTTCGAGGGCAACACTCCATTACACATTGCGGTTACAAAAAGTGCTCCCATAACTATTGTTAAACTCCTCCTGAGCCCTGGAGGTGATAGCAAGAAATACATTGACACCTTAAATTATGGTAAGCTTCACAGTTTATTAAAAATTTTGAATTCTTAGAACTATAAACAAATATAACTTCTTTGCTCCTATTGGCCCCACTCAAAATACAATAAGAAACTTGTTTAAACTGTTATAGAATACCCTCCTAAGCATAAATGTTAGGTTGAGTTACATCAAATTTAGTAACGTTGCACCTGCCTAAATAAGCTCAATATATTTCATTGTCCCTATTGGGTTCTCTTTCAGATGGTCATACAGCTTTGCATTTGGCAGTGAAAATGAACAACATACCGGCTACAAAGTTGTTATGTTGGCACCATGCAGATGTCAATGCAGACGATAAGAAAAGTGGATACACGGCCCTTCATATGGCTGTTGCTGATCAACATGTTGATATTATTAACTTCCTGCTGGAGAATACCAACATAGAACCTGAAAAGGAAGATTATGGGCAATGCAATGCATTGAAACTTGCTAAAGTATTAATGCGGGAAGAGAAACCTCTCACTAAGGAAATCTATATTATCCTTGAGAAGTTCATGGTAGGATGTGTTCGTTATAAATTCGTTACATATTATAAATTGTTTCTTGACTTACTTATTGTTGCTTATATATTTGATTTTTGGTTTAGAAAACAAATGGAATTTTTGAAGAAGTTGATATTAAAGAGGAAGTTGAAGACATGTCTGACGAAGAAATGGAGGTAAATATCCTAAGAACAACTCGATCAAATTTCATGAATTAAAATACATTACAAGATTGACTTGTTTTTAGCAGGAGGTTAAGGAAGAACCCATGTCTCCCGATGATTTATCCAACAAATATACATCAGTCAAAGGTTTTACAGAATCCTGCCTAAATGAAGTTTCTGCCATTTTGGATAAGTCGAAGACATGGCAGAATTTGGCGGATCTACTCGATTATGGCCATCTCTTGAGAACTGACATCTTCAATTCCTTAGAAAATCCTTCCAGAAGTCTGCTACAATTTGCTATAGTAAGTTGAGCTCGGTAATCCGTTCAATGTTGGGTTACAATTAATGCTTCTCCTAACCACTGGCTGACCAGGCGGAGTACCAAGACCACACACAACATCATACACACAATTAACACAAATAGTGAAAATGTAGAGAGTGAATGTAGTTGAGGGGAGTGGGAGGAGCGTGATGCAAGTCCAAAGGGGACCCATCACCTTCAATTAATCCCGAATGTATGAATGGCAACCTCGACACCCTAAGGTAAAAGAGGAATTGATAAAGAAAGAAAGTTGAGCTTTAATAATAATAATTCATATGGTCATCGTAGGTTAGTATTGAGTTCATTATCAAAATACTGGATTGTTCAGCCTAAGGGCGGCAACTAGATTATATTGGTTTAAAAAAGAGAAACGCCTATTTGCTTGCCAAAGATACAAACTTTATTGTTTGATCTTCATATTCATTATGTAAGCTGGGAAGCTACACATTTAGAAATCTTGGAAGTGGAAGTTGTAGAAATATTTAGAAAATTGCTGCCACCTCCATGGGTTTTGCAAGATATGTCTTTTCGTATTTCACAAATAATTGATATTAAGAAACCAGGCCCTGAAAGTATTTTTATCAGAACATTACTAGATGATATCTTTCCGCAGAAGTCATCTTTGTGAGGGCTATTTTTACGTTTTCAAAATCCAAATTTGATTGCATGGCAAATTTTGTAAATTAGCATATTCCCTATTATGAAATTCCCAAATTATTCAACCCAGATCTTCTTTAAAACTAGAATTGGTTAAATATGTTGATGGATTCCTTCCCAACATTTCAAAATTCTTAGAATTTTTCACTGTTTCATCACCATTTTCAAAATGTATTAATTTAAATGGTGTTATATATAAGGAAAAATAGAAAAAGAAATATGCAATCTAGTATGCAGGAGAGGAAAAGCAAGGATACGGTGGAACGGCATTCATAATTACAGAAAAACGAGGGTCCAAGTGATTCAGTTTAAGGCGGTGAGCGGAAGAATTTCATACATAAGAATGACAAACAAGCCCCATAATCTATCGATCATAAATGTATACGCACCAACAGAAATGGCAGATATAGAAAGAAAATTGGAATTCTATGGACAATTAGAAGATACATATTATAATATACAGAAATAAGATGGACTAATAATCTTAGGAGACTTCAATGCACAAAGTGGGAAAGAAATAGAACATAGAGAGACGGCAGATAAACACATCGCATATGAAGAGACAAACGAAAACGGGGAACTGCTATGTAATTTTGAAGCAGCTACCGAGATATATACCATGAGTTCAAAATCTAAGCATAAAAGAATCCAGAAGGTTACCTGGAAATATCCTGGAGGAGATATGGAAAACCAATTAGACCGTATCCTGACTAAAACCAAAAATAGCAAAGATTTGCATGAGGTACGATCTTACACAGGAGCTAACGGCGATTCTGACCACTTCCTAGTAATAGTAAAATGCAAAATTGAAAAGGTCTCAATAGGGGAGAAAAAAACAAAGTACAAAAATGGAAGAGAGGAGAATACGAAGTAGAAGAAGTAAGAAGAAAATATGTAAATGATAAAATAAAAGAAGGGGTGGTCAACGCGGCAGCAAAAACAATTGGATACGAAAGCAATAAAAGAATGAAATCATGGTTTGATAACGAAGGTGAGCAACTGATAGGCGACAAGCAGTAAGCAAGGTTAAAATGGTTAAACAATAGAAGTCCAAAAGACAGAAAAATACAAAGAAAAAAGGAAAGAGGCAGGCAAAATATTCAGAAAGATAAAAAGGGAGCGAATCAAAAAAATGATGACAGAAATCGAAGCAGAAAATCAAAGAAACAATACAAGGCCACTGTACAATTACCTAAAGGGAAGAAAGAAGAAGACACCAATTATAACAATCGAAAATGAGAAATGGATGAAACACTTTAGATACTTATATAAAGATGAAAAAATGATAAGGGAACGAGACACAGTAGAAGAAAGAAATGCAACTACAGAAGAAACTAAAAAATAGAAAGGCAGCCGGAAGTAACCAAATATGCGTGAACTTCTAAAACATGGTGGCGAAAGGATCTATGAAAAAATTTATAATTTACTAAAAAGAGTTGGAAAGAAGAGAGGATGCCCGAAGAATGGAAATTGGGAATGATAACATCTATACCTAAGCAAAAGACATGTCAGACTGCGCACACTACAGAGGTATAACATTGTTAAATGTTACATACAAAATACTGGCAACCATATTAAAAGAACACCTTACTCAACATACAGAAAAGGTGATAGGAGAATACCAATTCGGGTTTAGAAAAGAAAAATCGACCATAGACGCAATACATATTATGAGGCAAATCATCAAAAAGAGCTACGAATACAACATAGATCTGCATATCCTTTTCATAGATTTCAAGCATGCCTTTCACAAGCTATACAGAACAAAAATAATAAAGACTTAAAAGATATTAAAACCCCAGAGAAACTAGATAATCTGATCAGAATAACCATGGAAAATTCAACAGCAATAGTAAACACTGGGAAAAGCGTTACCAACGGCTTTGAAGTTAACAGAGGAGTCAGGCAAGGGGACGCAGTATCTGCACTACTGTTTATTATATCATTAGACTGCATAATAAAACAAGTGGCACACAGAGGGACTAGAAATAATAGATCAATACAAGTGGTAGCATATGCGGATGATCTAGCAATTGTAGCAAGAGATCGAAGCGATCTAGAAAACACAATTAGAATAATAGTGGAAAAAGCACAAGAAAGACAGATCAAAAAAATCATTAAAGAATTTGGCAGTAATGAATCACCAGTTCGAAGCGGTAGAGCCAATCAAATATTTGGGGGTACTATTACATCGGAGGAACGAACGAACGGATATCAAGCAAAGAATACAGTTGGTGTTTAAAGCATATTTCACAAACAAACAATTACTAAAAGACAAAAAGCTAAGTAAAAAAACCAAAATAAGAATAGATATGACAAATATTAGACATTGCAACGTATGCTGCTGAAGCAGCAATCTAGACACAGAAAGAAGAAGAACAGCTTAATGTTTTTGAAAGGAAAATAATCAGAACAATAATGAGATCTAAAAGAGTGTTAGGTTGATTAATACGACCGATTTAATAATACAACGATACTGACTATAACTGTTTATTAATTCTAACGTACAAAAATAACGTAAGTAGCTACAAAGCTAACGCGCGCGTTTTCTTCGACCCCATCGGGCTACTACTGGTGCCGCTTTACACCTTCCGCTCACCCCTCTACGTTGCTACCCCGAATCTTCCGTACAGTCGGCCTGGCTACCATCAGAGTCGTCCCCGGCTTTGCTCTCGACGTCGAACGCGTCATCCACGGGGCACCACTTCTTCACTCGGTCGGAACTGAAAACAGAGTTAAAGGGACGCTGGGTACGTTCGGTAACGATCGTTTCCCAGGGACCTCTCTACCATATACGGGCCTTTGTATGGCGACAATAGCTTCCTGGGTTGTCCGGTTCCCTTTTGACCAGCACCAAGTCGCCTTCCATATAGATATGTGGGCGTTTTCGCTTTTGGTCGAACCGTGTCTTCTGTCTTGCGTGTTCCTGGCGAATTCGGTTTATGGCCTCCTCCCTTTTGCCTTCTATGTCCCCTAGTTCGTCTTCCCCCAATGCCAGGGCTAACGTGTTCTTTAGCACGTTCCGCGGGCTAAAGTTGAACAACAATTCATGAGGGCTTAGACCGGTAGTTTTGCTCTTCATTGTGTTTACGGCGAATTGGATAACGCGAAGATGCTCGTCCCAGTCCTTGCCAACTTCCTCTTCTGATATAATTGCAACGGCAGTGGCCACCGTTTTATTATATCTCTCCACCTGGCCATTAGCTCTCGGGTGGCGGTCGCGTTTTTGATGTGCTGAACTTGGTTGTCAGTACAGAACTCTTCAAAGTCGGCAGGAGTAAAAGTTGTGCCTCAATCTGTAATAATTCGCGAAGGTCAGCCGAAAATTCCTGTTATCTCTTCCATTATCTTGCATGTAGGTAGAGACTTCGCATTCTTCACTGGCCGGAGAACTATATACTTCGTGAAGTTGTCAATGTATGACAAAATGTAGGCCGTTTCCTCGGCGGCTCTTCGGATGTGGTCCCAGATAATCCACATTGACCTTGGGAAATGGGACTGCAATACGTTCTATGTTGTGAAGTTGACCGTCCTTCTTTCCTCCTAGGAACGTGTGGTATGCGCACAGGGTACAGGAATTAATGTAACCTGGAACCACCTTCCTCATCCTCTGGAACCAAAAATAGCGCTTGGGGTACTTCATAGTCTTTTCCAGCCCATAATGGCCCATGTCGTCGTGAGCACCTTTTATTACGCGCCATCGGACACCTTTCGGGACCACCCATCGCTTGGCGTCTCCGACTCGTCTGTTCAGCCTGCTTTCGTGGATGACGTAATCTTCGTAAACTTGCCTCTCTTCGTTATTCGTAGGTGGCCGTTGTAGTACATCGATAATCCCCTTAAGTGTGGCATCTTGTAGTTGCATGGTAACCAGCGAGTCAGCTTCAGGCAGATTGATGGCCATTACGTTTGCTTCGGCGATGTCGACCTCCCCTAGTGGTTCGTTGGGTGATCTACTAAGAGCGTCAACATGTTTCATTCGATCTCCCGCCCTGTGCTGGAGCTCGCGATCGTATTCTTGGAGTTTAAGCAACCATCGGGCTACCCTCGGGTTTATCTCTTTCTTTTTCATAGTCGCTTTGATAAGTCGCACCCGCATTTGGCATCGTCGCGTCGTTTTGCCAAAACATCTTTCGCTTTCCTTTGTACTCCGCAAAACAGTTCTTTGTCTAATAATTCGTCGAGCACACTCGCACTTCTTTGTCTGTTAAAATACTTTCACTTGCGGATTCTTCATACTATGGCACTAAACGTTATTGTCGATCACCGTTTTTTGTCCATTTACATTGTTCTAACTTTCACAAAGCACTAACTTCTTTGTTACGTAGCCGTAATCCGTTTTAGTTTTTATGTTTTCACTCTTGTAGTTTGGTTAATTCTATCCCACCACTGTGATTGTTTTAACCGATTTAATAATACAACAATATTGACTATAACAGTTTATTAAATCTAACGTACAAAAATAACATAAGTAGCTACAAAGCATACGCGTGCATTTTCTTCGACCTCCTCGGGCTACTACTGGTGCTACTTTAGACCGTCCGCTCACCCCTCTACGTTGCTACCCCGAATCTTCTGTACAAGAGTAAACGAAGAGGAGACAAGATCATTGTTAAACTACGAAACTGATGAACTTCTGAAGCAGGAAAACAGTCAGAATAATTAAAGCAAAAAGAATTAGTTGGTATGGACACATAAGGAGAAGAGAAAAAAACAATCCAGGAATAATTTTAACAGAATGGGTGCCAGGGGAGTCAAGACTGAGAGGGAGACCAAAAATGAGATGGAAGGAGCAGGTACAAAAGGACTTGAGAACAATGGAGACTGGGGAAAGCTAAACGTTGACAGAAAGCAATGGAGAAGGGTAGTGGAAATGGCAAAAACACACCAAAAATTGTAAGAGAAGAAAAGAAAAAGGAAATGTGGAATAATCCACCACGTTAATAGGATTACTGAGTTTGAAATATTCAAACAGCTACAATTTTTACGGAAATGTATAGCTTGTATTATTATTATTATTTATTATTATATATGTTTTAACACAAAAAGTACACGCAAACAAAATCACAAAAATAAGAACATACAGAGGAGCTGACATAAGCTCGGACCACGTCCTAGTGATAGCGAACATAAAACAGACAATAAACAACATAAAACAAATAAAAGCAAAAGAAAAAAAGTGGGACATAGAACAATTAAATAATTATGAAGCAAAGCAAAGATACAAAGAAAGCACAAGAAGTATGGCAGAGCAAGAAAACCAAAGAAACAGTGTAGAGGAAGAATGAATTCAATTAAAACAAATAGTAACAGGAAGTGCGAAGTAACTAGGTACAATGAAAACATCAAAACAAAAAGACTGGTGGGATGAAGAATGCAGATTAGCAATAGAAGAAAGAAAAGTTATAAGAATGGAAATGCTGAAAACAGGAGGGCACCATCTCAACAAAAAATACATAGCAGCGAGAAACAAAGCACAGAAACTCTGCAGAGAGAAAAAGAGGAAGGTAAGGAAAGAAAAGCTTGAAAAAATAGAAGAACCAGATAAAAACAAAAATGCAAAAGTTTTCTATAACCACATAAAACAAGAAAAAAAGATTACCAACAACAAACATTGGGATTAAGAACCGAAGAAGGAAACCTCTGTATGGATGAGGAAGAAATGACGGAAATATGGGCAAACTACTTCGCGCAAATACTTACCGAAAATAATAGCCAGCGAGGAAGAAATAAAAAGACAACAAAAAGAAGAAATAAAATTGAAAACTCCAACTTATAAAGAAATGATGGAAATAGTGAAAAAACTTAAAAGCAGCAAAAGTCCAGGTTCAGACAAAATAGAAGCGGAATTAATAAAATACGCAGACAAATCAATATGGCAAAGACTGCACCTGCGCTAATACAAAAAGTATGGGAAAAAAAGAAATGCCAAAAGAATGGACAAAAGCACTTATATGCCCAATACACAAGAAAGGTAGCAGAAGTGTAGCCTCTAACTACAGACCAATTTCCTTATTAAGTGTGGCTTACAAAATTTTATCTCAACTTATAAATAGAATTTTAAAACAAGAATTGGAAAACAAGATTGGAAGATATCAGGCTGGCTTCAGAAGCGGAAAATCAGTCATAGACCAGATCTTCATACTAAAGCAATGCCAAGAAAAATGCAACAAAAAAACATACCGATACATGCACTCTTTGTAGATTTTAAGCAGGCATATGATCGAATAAGGAGAACGGGAATATACAGGGTGTCCTTTAAATGCCTTAAAAGCTTCAGGTAGAATTTTTCCTTTATGAATGCTTAATACAAATCTTCAAAAAAAAAGTAGGTATTTGGAGCTTAGTTTTCTTGTACGAGAGTGTTAAAGTTCATATCTTTAAAACAGAATTTCATGGAAACAATAACGAGAACTTTAATGTTTAATGTTTAATGTGCACGTATCTGCCGATAAGTGACTGACTGCCACTAGTGCCACTTGATTATGTAAAGATTAATATTGAGTTGACGCTCTAGTTGCTCTTCTGGAAGTACTGTTAAAAATGATAAATTTCGTAAATACTACATTTGACAAAAGTGCAAGGCCATGGTATTGTGATGAAAAGTAGAAAATTTGTTTTTCGACATTTGTCAAAATCTTTGATGTAATGTCGGCCTACTAATTAAATTCTCCATAAATGCAAAGACATCGTCAACGTTGCCAAGTATAATATTCTTTAAGTGTCTCGTGTGAGGAAACTAAGCACTATAGGAAGTTCGTGTTAGTGTTTTTGAGGACTGTATTTCTTACAGAAGAGTGCTACCTGAAGCTTTTAAGGTATTTAAAGGACACCCTGTATATAATAATATAATATGGTTCAGCGCTTCGGGCCTAGTGGCCTATGGCTTCGACCGCGTGCTTCCACGCTTTTCAGTCTTCTACTATTTCTTCCCAGTTTGTAAGTTTAAAGTTTCTCAAGTCTTGCTGTACGTCTCCCCACCATGTATTTTTCGGTCTCCCTCTTCTATTCCTTCCTTCTGCTTCGATTTTTATCGTTTTCCTAACCGGGTCATTTTCATTCATCCTTTTTATGTGCCCCAACCATCTTAACGTGGTTTGCTTGATAATTGTTATTAGTTTGGGCTCCTTATATATTTCTTCCAGTTCTAGATTGGTCCATTCTCCATTCTCGTTAGAAGAATGCCTGACTTTGGTTTTTGATATGATGAAAATGTGTAGTCCGTCATTTTGATCAATTTTGGTAACTTAATAAAATACTCATCATACACTGTTAAAGGATAGTCAAAAAAAATGATCTACATTACTAAAAATGAAGTTCTTTGGTTAATCAGCTATGTAGCTTTTTTTTTTCATTTTATTTCCTCTGGGCTCTACTACTTAGTAATAGTTTGCTAATATTCAGACATTTTGTGTAAATAACTATATCAAAAAATTAACTTGTGCGGTACCTTAGTATAAATGGTGGTTTCTTGTCAAAATAATGTTAACAATATACCAGCTTACGAAAATTTCACCATTTTAGCCGATTTGAACTGGTTCCCAAGCTGTCCTAACCAGTTTAAACCTGATGAAAACTATTGGTGGTTTTAACTGTGCCAAATCTATTTTCTATAAATAATGATTCTATTTTAAACTATGTACATTACAGACAAATGGAGAAAGTGTAGTCCAAATACGGGAATTTCTGGAACACCTCGATGAATTCAAAGCTGTCGAGCTCATCGACAAAATGCTACGAGAAGAAAGTGAAAAATGAACAAAGAACACAAAGTGTGGTTATTGTAATTATGCAGTTTTAATATTACCTACTGTATGAATAATTTTAAGTGAGTGTGTTTAATAGCTTTGAAGAGCTAGTGCAGAGCGAGAGATTTGCCATAAGATTTTACTTTTAGTTAGTGTTCAATAGAATCATTGTAGATTTGAGTGTTACCAGGCAGATAATGGTTTAAAATCCAAATTTACTATTGTAATTGGCGAAGTAATCTTATTTTTTAAATTCACTCGATTAGGTACTTCTTTGGATGGTTACATCCTCAAATGAACTGAATATGAAGTGTTTTTTTTTTTTTTATATAAATGCTGAGAAGGTTGAGTAAGATTGTACATTGAGAGTGGATCATTAAGAGTGTAATTGGATCATTAAGATAAGTCACTGCGTGACGCAGAAGTGTGTTAATATTTAGACAACAAAACATTGTAAAAGAACTTGCTAAGTTAACTATTTTATAAGATCGATTTTTTGTAATGTGCTTTGGGCAACATTTATTATTTTATCAAATAAACTCAATATTAAATTTGCTCATGGTTTTTCAAATTGAAATACTTCATTGACTTTTTCCTAATTAGTTTGGAAGAACGGCGGACCAAAAGAATTGTAGTATGGAGGCCCCACATATTATTATTTCCCATTATTCCCTAATTATGATGGCTGGGTCATATAACAAGGTTACCGAATGATCAATTAACAAAAGGTATGTACAGATTGCAGCTGGGTGGCTCAAACAGAAGAGGCAGACCAAAGAAATTGTTTAGGTTTTTACTTTAGATTAGATTGGTAACGGGGAGGGGTGTCTGCCCTTTAACACTGCGGCCTCTTGGGCCTATTGTGCATCCCCTTCAGTCGCTAGCCGCTACCAAATGGGTCCGTCCCCTTGATCAGGTCTAGGAGTTTATTGATCAGGCTGGCTTGCGGTTGTATCTCGTTGGGATTAGTACCCTCAAAAATTTGGTATCTTCTACGAGCCAGGGCTTCCCATTGGAATATTATGTGGGAGGCTGTTTCCTCTTCCTCGCCACACAGTCTGCATATAGGTTCTTCGTTAAATAGCCCTATGTTGTATAGGTGTTGTTTGAAGTGCCAGTATCCCGTTAGGAGGCCTGTCACTACTCCAATTTGAGTCCTACTAAGTTGTAGGACTGTTTTAGTAAGCTTGTGGGGGTGGTTACCCATCATAGTTTTACTTTGTCTTTGTGAGGTGAGAGTCTCCAGTGTTCCGAATGTTTGGTTACGATCCATTCATCACCTCCTGAAAAACAGTGTGGTGAAACAACAGCCACATTTTCTTGTTTTACATGAGAAACAAAACCTCTTATGGAGTCAACCATGGATGGGGCACCACAGTACAGATGCTAACACAGTTCTTCCAGGAGAAACCTTTTGTTTCCAGATAGGAGGACAAAATGTTAAGTACCTACATTTATGCATTTGCTGCCTCGGGCAGTTCTTTGCAACTGAAAAAGTTTTCTTAAATTTCGTCCTCATTGACATAGGTATCTTAGCAAATCTACAACGTGTAATTTGATGGCTGGATCTGTTGACTCGTCAACCTGGATAGAAAAACCGCCCTTTTATCATTATACTTCACGGAACACTAGGGTTCTGGAGAACCCCAGTAAAAAAAATTGCTCTAGAGTCTAGAGTCTAGACCTAGAGCTACATCAACAGAGCAGCGCATTTCGCCATTTTTAAACTTAGTGAAAGGCAGGAATTGTCAAAAATTAACAGCACTGAAGGTAAGTGTTCATTCCCAACTAACTTTTACAACCTATATTTGCACAATATAGTTTTTAACTTTTTTCTTCAATTCTGCTACTGAAGATGAAAGTTCAGATACCCCAAATAAGTGCAGTGAAGGTATAGTTAAAAAGAAGAAAAAAAGAATATATTTGTATGAAATATAAAAAGTCCCCTTTGCCCATTATTGTACTACTTACGGAATTGCTGTCAACATTTCAAACTCGTACTCTTATTATATTATACATTTATAGGTTCAAAATGAAGATATAGCACATGCAATTAAAGTAGTTTCCGAATTAAATATGTTAAAATAATAAAATTATAAAAAATACGTTTACCTGTTTCTTTTGGCAGGAACATCAAGCATTTTTGCTACTTTATCCACATCATAATCGTTCTCTGTAAAGTGTACTGAACAAATCCGGCAACGCCGAGTGACATAGGCTTTCCCTCTGCTCGCTTGTAACGTGTCGCCTAGAAGCAGGGTTATGAGGTAGGTAACCGTAGTAATATAAATACCGTGCCCTCAACGGGGGTTCGTCCACGCGACCGATCGGACCACATTTCACTGTGGCCTCGACGGATAGCGCGTATTCGCACTGCCCCATCGAAGTCCCTAGATTTAACATTACCCATACGCATTGCAAACCAAGATGCCATTTGCCAAAAATGAATCAACAAAATTTTCAGATTGTATACAACAGAAAAACCTTTAAAATGAAAAATCATTTAATACCTCTTGGCATCTAACATTTTGTGGTTAGTGGGAGGAAGTAGGGTAGATGACTTATATCGTAAAAGATGTCCTCTTTAAACTATTGTCGACCTGTCTTGCGGATTTTTCAAATTTGCTCATACAGAGTTATTCAGTATGGCCTATTTTAAGTGGGACATCCTGTATGCTAATCCTGGCTTGTTTATTTTTTTAGCATAAGGGCAAGTTGGAAAATGTTTGCTAATCTTCTACCAACCCACAAAAACAATAAATTATCGTCTTAGACCTTTCTTAGTTTTGGATTATTTTCATTTTTAACATAAGTAAAACTTTGTAAAATGTAATTAAAATATGCAATCTACCAACTGTTTAGTTTCCATTATTTTGATTTCACGACCTATGACGTTAATCTTTGCTTATTCCATTTATCTGAAAAATTTGATTGTTTTTAAATGTTTAGGCAAATGTTAACCAACAAAATTCTAATACAGTTTGTGTGGAATAAATTGGCACAATTCAGCTGTATGGAGTAGGCATACATTGAGCCAATTTATTTCATTCAAACTGTACATACAAAGTACAGAGGAAATATAAAAAAAATGTTAATCATGAAAAATGGTGGTACTTAATAGTAATTATACACCAAGGTACAGAAGCAATTTTTCTTAGCCGAACATTATTATGATCCCGAGATGCGCAGCATCGAGGGGAATAAGTTTGAGGCTAAGAAAAAGCTTCTGTACCGTGGTTTATATATTATTTTTTCCACTACTAGAACATTTAACGAATTTTCCAACAATAATTTCTGCATTTCTTTTGAATTAAAAGCGATCCAATAAGTATCAAGGTAGTTTTTCACAGAAAACAACTGAAATTTGACATTGACATTACTTTTAATTTTATTATTTGTACGATTTGTCAAAATGGAAGATGATGGTGATTGTACTCCTCCCGAAATTAGAAAAGAAGCTGGGAAAATCCAGTACGACAAATTACTATTATTATCCGGTCGTGGCGCGAAATTTAACGCTTTTCTAACGTTCTTTCCTACTAAAAAACGATTATTTTTCTTTGTGATTGCCAAAATTTACTAAATTAACCAACAAATTTTGTAGCTGTCATCAACGTAAAAATGTATCAAGGAATGTCACTATCGTCAATTGTTTTTTTTTATCTCCTAGTAGGAGCAGGAGCTAATGAAAAATTATCTCCTACTAGGAGAGAAATTCATCTTCTTAACCCGAAAACGACATAAATAAAAGCATCTTCTACTACTAGTAGTGGAAAAAAAAATTATCAGGTTGGAGTCATTTATGCAAAGCAGTGAAATAAAAATAAGAACATAATTGCATTCGTTGTACTATTGTTATAGCAAAGAGCAGTATATTGGAATTGGGGACATAGTATGCGTTTTCTGAGTATTCTCTGAATTGCCTGGAATCTCTGCTGTTAAAGTATCGTGGTGCAACTTTGTTTCATTTTCTTTCTCTTCTGACTCTTGTTGATTGGGAATGTCAACATGACGATTTTCAGGTGGATCACTGGCGTTCACTTCCACATTTTCTCTGTTTGTTGTTTCTGATGGTTCAAATAATACATCGGGAAAAATGTGTGGATTCATTGGGCATATGCCAGTGTTCCTAAAACCGCTAATTGCGTTTTGAATTGTTGCTGCACGGAAGTATGCCTGCCCAAATAAAGCCCCTACCTCTGAAACTGTAACCACACGCCTTGGATGATTTCTTAACCATGTTTTGACATTTTGTTAATAAAAGGTACTTAATGGATACATGAATGATACATAGGGTATATAGTAGGGGTTGCATTCGGTGGGACGTGTGGGGCGGTAAAACAAGAATTTTAATGTTATTTTCTCGGGCAATTTCCAGCAATGTTAAATTTCGGACATGTGTTGCATGGCCATCCAATATAAGTAACACGGGATTCTCGTGGAAGGGCTTCGCATATTTGATAAAATGGTTGATCCGTGTTGGTGCAAAAATTTCGCTCTGCATCCAACCTGATGGGTGATAAACAACTTCAGTTTCAGGTGGAAGGCATATTTCCAGCAAAGGGTTTTTTCTAACCCTGGGGAAAATAATTAAACGTCATAATATTCTAATTAAATTTGCCTATTATTTAATTAAACATTCAGTTGTGTATAAAATTTATCAACACCGTCTCAAATAAAATCTCAAAGTTTAGAATAATTGCTTCAGAATTTTACATTTCCCCTTATAAATACCAAAGCTTTTCACTTTGACCAAAACCCTAAAGCCCATTAATCCAGGTCTCCAGCAGGTCTGCTTACCTGCAAGTTTGAGCGGTATTTTCTATCTTTGTTAAGGTTGTTCTCTTTCTATGCTAAAGTGATTCAAATATTTAAAAGACAATTAAAGCTTAATATTTTAATAATTTGCACATGTAATTCGCCTTCGCAGCTGACTATAGAGGGCGCTACTACTAATTGTAATATGGCCGCATGGTAGGGAAAACATTTAATTGTCAGTGTTTGTACGGGTAGTCGAGTGTTTTTCAAAGCGAAAAGTTTGTTAATTTTAATATGTCTGCGTCATATACCGACGTATTTACGTACCTACAAGTCACACACACACCCTTAGTAGGAGGCCTAATGCGCTGGATGCCCTTACTTTCACATTCTTCTACTATAGCAAACCCTTTGTCCAACATAATTGCCTCGTGAAAAGGTTGAAGAAGATCAATTACATTTTCGTTATTGAAAATGGCTTTGTCAGATGTTCTTCCGCCATATGCTGGACTAACGTAATTAACAGAGCCCGCAGGAGTAACGCCTAAATTTAATAGTGTGTTTACCTTTATAATAAGAATAAATTCTTATACGGCACTTTAAACATTTGGATTTTTGCACTGCTATTTTCGTGCAGTCGAGAACAACTCTAGTTTTTTTATATTTTATAAAACGTTTTGGCATACTTGTTAAATTTTCTTCTTTTGTTGGCCAGTAGATTACCATGCGAAGGCTTTTTTTTTAATAATGGCATTGCCCAATGAAAATATTGCCTAACGGTGCTTTAACTTTTATCAAACAACACTGCTAAGGCTCAGAATGAAAAGTTTTGCCTTATTTTTATTAATGGTAAAAGTATTTTTTCTTCTAAATTGTCATCTGGCGGATGTGAAATGTCTGCTAAAACATTCGACACACATTGTACAAACTGTGATACACAGCAAAACATTTTTGATTTGGACAGACCCTCCATTATAAAATATTAAGCATAAATAACACAAAAATATTAAATAAACTCAACGAATTAGCATAGGGTTATACGTGCGTTACAAAGTTTTCCCTACTCGGTTAGTTCTCAAAGTTGCTGCTTGGGGGCGACTCTTTCGTTTGCGAAGGCGAATTAAGTTTTCTTTAAATAGAAAGTTTTAAATATAAATTATATGGGAATTATGGGAGTTAACGAAGTTTTCTTTTTATTGCTAGAATTACTTTAGAGATATATCAATATTTGTAAGACAACTCTGTTTATAATCTAGAAAACAATTAATTACCGTCAAATAAACAAACTTTTTGTACATATGATAATGTTAAGTCCTAGAGTAAATATCAACAATTAATAATATCTTTATAATTTTCCGGAATGTGAATTAATAAAGTGGGAACTGTTTAATCTTATTTTATTTATCTGGGGCAACAACAATTTTTTAAAGAAAACTACCTTTTAATGGACTATATATTGCTAGGAGCAATTGCTTAATTTTTATTCATAAGGCTCATTAAACCATATGTGCCGTTTTTAATTAATATTCCTAGAAATTTCGCATTTTGTGACAACATGGCAACGCTGTGCTTCTGAATGAAACAAAAATGCTATAGGAATCTGTAATATCTTCGATTTCACAGAATGAATAAACTCTGTGCATTTCGAGTCCCGCCTACTTGGGGGCCAGACCCTGAGTATCCTAGCGGACAGGACTATTTTGACGATACTATACATATAACCCATAAGGCTAACTCTCTTTATAAATATAGTGCTCTTTGGTTATAGCCAACTTGGGCAATACAAGATTTGTCGTTTCATTCCAAACGTGATCTCATCATTCAAGTTTATTTTTTATTGTAGAGTATTTAAATGTTATGTAAATGTTTGCATTTGTGTACATAATAGAAGATCATAAAAAATTCTATTCATTTAATTCAATATTATAAAACAAATGACATAAATTCACTTAAAGTAGCTTTACAGAGGTAACCGGTGTTAGTGATTATTACTGCTTATATATTGGCTGAACTTTAAACTACCGCTTATACACAAAATTTAAATACAAGTACTAATGCTAAGTTATAAATGATATCCTTCAATTGTTAAACAATGTTCATCTCACTAAACTCTATTTTAGGTACGCTATGTATGCCATATAAAGAACTTACTTAACTGTACACTCACATTTACAATTCAGTTATAAACTAAACATATTCTCCACATGTGGATAACTAATAGTAGAAGTCACACTGTGTTAAAATTCACACAATGTCGAAATTTTAAACAAAATTATTGACTCTCTTAAGACTAATACTATTTAGTAAATGGGCACCCTTTTTGTTTGTTTTTTGTGACTTACCCACTCGGATTTTGGATACAGTCAGAGTTTAGATAACATTTACGATATCAATTAAGTGATGTTCTTGTTTTTATAAAAAAAACGCACAGCCTACTTGATATAGGTAATTGAAAAACTGAAAAATGTTGATTATTCAATGTTTGTAACTTTTTTGTTTCATACAATATCAATTTTTTTAGTTAGATTTTTAAGTGTCTCAACTACAAGGTTTTACGACATTAAAGACAAGGTTACGTTAAAAAAAAACAAGTTTGTAGGGAATTCTAGGGTTAATAAATCTGACGTACTATCTGACGTACTATAAAATCTTCTGGTTTCGTAATCTTTGAGATACAACACCAACATACACTTTGTAAATGGGAAGTTCATCCAAATTTGGAACTACTAGAAAGTTAATTTTTTCTCTTTTCAATATTTAATAAATACTTTTTTAATTTAGTGTGCTTTATTTACATTAATTATAAAAATAAATTAATAGTACTTTGGTTGCTAAGAAATAAAACAAAAGATAATCTGCATCATATATTTAATGCTAAACATAGTTAAACAAAAATTAGTAACTTAACATACCCCGTATCTACGGAGACTTGCCATGAAAATCTTAGCGTGAACAGATGCTCGTCTGGCGAGTCAATTTAAGTTTTAATTTTGTGTGCTTATTATATCCTACAGGAATTTTTTTATTAAAAATGGCATGATCCTTAGTAATAGTAGGTAATTTTGATATTTCAAACAGAAGCTATCTTGTTTTTCTGACAGAAAATAAAAAATTATATTGAATTTACTGATTTAATTTATATTCAACAATGATACCATTTTGTAAGAACTCACAGAACTGTCAGTTCATGGCACATCAGCTTTATCACTGACAACTACTAGCTGTGCACAATAAATTATAAATGAAATTCTAAAATTAAGCTAATTTACTGTGATAAATCAGTAGTTTTACACAAGCAAACAATGTTTTATTTTGCACATACGTTAAGTATTGCACAAATGTATTCAGTTCAATATCTAGAAAGAAATCCTATCAGAGGGGTATTTTTGTTGTAGAATGTTTAGAATTCACATTTTCAATACATATCGATTTTTGTTTCATAGCACTCGCAGCACTATTCATTTTATTTTACAAGTAGAACAGACTAGGAAAAAGGTTTATACTAAATATTTCCAAAGTTTGTTAAAATAAGAACGTCAGTTTCTATATCATTAAAGAGAAAAAAGGGCTTTTCTAACAGTATCTGGTTATGACATGGGTTCCACTTAAAAAAAATAAGTTGGTGTTGTATTTCAAAAATTATGAACAAAAAAATGTTAAAGTAAGTAGTTATGTTTTCCATACAAACTTGTGTCACACACAGGCTGTCCATTTTTTTTTTGAAAAACAAAAGGATCAATCTATCCCACTTAACTAATGTTGTATCTGTTATCGTTTCCCAGATTCCAACAATATATTTCAGTTTGAGACATTCTGTACTCTCAATGTTTTCATTTTTCTGAAGTACTTTAGACAAAACGAAAACCAATTCTTAATTAAAAAATTGAAACAATTACTTTACTTATAAAGCAAAGGCCACTTTTCTTTGTTTTTGCAAAATTCTCCGCAACATCAACAATCAAATATAAATTAAAAAACAAGTCTCTACAAGTTTAATTTAGTCCTCAAGCTCGAATAGGCACTCCGCAGCCGTTCACTGGCTGGAACACTGCTGTGTTCGCCTGACTCCTTATGCAAAGCCTTCCGTTTCGTATTCACCAGCAAACTCTTGTCGGGAGTGTTCAGCCCGTGTTTCACCACTTTGTGGCTGAATAAAGCTTTATGAGACGCAAATGTCATCTGACACCTATCACACTGTAACGGTGCAATAGATAAGTTAACCTTTTTCTTGTCTTCGTTGGTAGTGGAAGCCCCGGAAACAGGAGAAAGACTGTTTTTGCGCAAGGAAATTCTCTTTGACACTCTCTGCGGAGGGACTATAAACGACTTTCGCGTTTTCAGGGATAACCGTCGGGCGGGCGATTTTGTCTGTTTAACACAGCGTTGACGGACGTGATCTTCTAGGGCGAGTTTGGAAACAAAAGTGGCTGTACATGTTTTGCAAGTAAAACGTTTGTGTGTTCGGGTGTGAGCATTTAAAAGTATCAGTGATGAAAACACCTTGGTGCAATAATTACATTTTAAATTACCATTTTTCTTAGGGCCCGATTTTGCTGATGTTGTACTTTTGGGCGAGTGCTTTGGAAGGGTGGTACTTTTAAACATTTGCTCTTTGACGTGCGTCCGCTTGTGGTTGATCAATTGAGCTCTGTCCGCGAACGGCTTCCTGCATATGCTGCACTCTAAACCTTTAGATGCTAAACTGTGTACTTTCATATGCCTTGTCAACAAAATATTATTTTTAAATGTTTCTACACACTGAGAACATTCATACTTGTTTTTGATGGCAACGACGGCACTCTCGTTTTTCTTGATAGCGCCCTCTTCGGGTTTTGTACTTTGCCTCAGAGTTCGGCTGTTTGGTTCGTGGAAGTTGTGATACTGCATGTGAGTCTTTAGGCTACCCTGGCTCGGAAATGTTTTGGGGCATTTTGTACACTTCCACTTCGTTTTAATGGTTTGGATTTCTGCCTCAGAAGCAGACGTTTGTTTCTCAGATTTGTTGCTTTCAATGGATTCTAACGAATCCTTGGTGTTCCTCCTTTGTCTTTTAGATGAAGAAGTGGACCCGTCAGTCGTGGAGGTTTCATGGTTAGCCTATACAAACATACATTGAATACATATAAAATAAACACAACTTATTATAAATATGGTTTGGTAAAGTATAGACACTCGTTTGACCATTAAGACTATGTTTTTCATTACATTAAAAATCTAGAGTCTGGCAGAAGTATTAGCTCATAGATGACACCCGCCTACTTGGTAAAATATAAAAAAACGCAAAAACGAATCTAGTAAAATATCATGTCTGCTATTAAAGACTTACACATCAAAAGTTACCCGACATATGATACATAGTTAGAAAGAGAAAAAAATCCGATTTAACTAAACCATAGCCAACTATGATTCCCATTTGAAAAAATACAACTTTAGGCCATAACTCGACATTAAACCTTTTTTTTTCAATTTTTTCGACGCCACTGGATTATACAGAAAAATGTGCCTTGAGAATGTAAAAGTTATTTTCTCCTAACTTTACAAACAACCACGATATTCACATGTGTCTAAAAGTCGAAAAATCGAACTTTTGTTTATAACTCGAAAACAAAAGACGATAGCAAATTTTTGTTTCCGCCAGTGAATTTGTCTCAAAAAAAGAGATTGAGAATGTGACTTCCATTTTTTTGTATCTCCTATAGTTACTGTGTTCGAAATTTGCCCACCCTGTACAGTGAATAATGCAAGTGAGAAAAACCAACAGAGTTAGATCGACAGCACACAAGTAATTACCAGTAAAATTCAAGCAGTGTAAGATAAGAATTCAATTTATTTAGTAAACATTCTAACACAGTAAATATTGTAACACCCTACACCAATCGGTAACAGGGATTTTGATTATAATAATAATAATAATAGTATTTCTGGCTTGTGTAACTCAGAAAATATTTACTTTCAAGCAAACTTTACCTAAAAACATGTGTAGGTTTGTAATTTGTATGAGGGTTAAGTCCCTGGAATTGTTTTTGTAGGATATATGTAGCTTCGGTACTTCAGGAACTGAAACTATTAACTTATGGCGAAAATTAATAGTATGCAATGACGTCCACACCGAATTCAGCACCACCTACACCAAACAACAAATCTCTTTGAAGTTACCAACTTTGCTTGGAACATGTTTGTTCTTGCGCGGCTTATAGAGTTCGTGTGTTTCCGTTATTTTTAGGATTCCCAAATGTTTGCCAACGTTCTCTAACAAATTGAGATGCGGGACCGCTTAACAATTTTTAAGTTATCGGTCCGATTACATTTACATTTTTGGTGGTTAGTTTTAGAACAAACATCCGATCTTGAGAATATCCGTGTCCGGTGAAAATCTCGAATCAAAAATCTCAAAAGACAATATCTCGAAAAGCAAAAATCTCGAATGGAAAAAATCTCGAAAGTACAAATCTCGAATAGCAAAAATCTTGAATGGCAAAAATTTGGACGGGTGATTAGCAGATTACGTCTAGACGTAAGGGCTCCCAAACTAGATAAAAAGAAATAGGGGAACTTACAAATAGAAATTATGTTATTGTTATTGTTCATGTTGAATTAAATGATAAACAAATAATTCGTCGAAGCACTTACAAGATATGCTGGTATATTTGGAGCGGTACGCAGGAATTTACTTCGTAGATATGCTTCGTGTGTAGAAGCTGGTGGGCGACATTTTGAACATTTACTATAATTTAGTTAATTTTTGAATTAGTTATTGTAAATTTTTCAAATAATTGATTTTTGCTTTGTAATTTTGGTTTTTGCTATTGCTTAGTTTTGAAACATTTTGTTCATTAATTAATTTTAAATTTAATTTGAATTTGACAAGTGGGAAAGAGGGCTTTACTCATCCTGTATTAATTTCCGTCGTTATGGAAACAAATAGTAGGTAGTAAATTGAGTTGCCTACATACTCGTCACAAAAATTGCATCAATTACTCGGAGACCATTCTTCAATGGGCGAAGGAAAAGGGCATTAGGGGCCGTTATGTTAAATGGAACGAAATGATTTATGTTTGTAAGACAGAGATAGAAGAGGCGAACAATTCAATAGATGGCGCTATTAGAAATTTTTAAATATTTTCAAAATAAGCATGCTTCGAATTCTGTCATTGCGTGCTTGGCGTAATCACGTGCTCTTGAGCATCAGTCGCTGTCACAGATTTTGAAGGGTTTTCCATGAAGAGGTCCCATTTTAAATTTCCTGGCATTTTTAAACTGTTGAAGGGAGGGCCGTAAGTGTTTGACACTTGTCAAGTGAAAAGTGTACGATTTGAGAAAATGGAAACATATACGCTCCAACAACGTATAGAAATACTGAAAATTCATTATCAATATGGTGCAAATTTCGCCCAGACAGTTCGCAGCGTTCGTCATGTTTTCGGTCAGTATAAATCACCTTCTCGCCCTGCCATTGTGAAACTTATCACTAAATTTGAGCAAAAGGGACAAGTTACTGATGTCAAATTGCCAGTTCGTACTCGTATCGCCAGATCAGCTGAGAACATTACCGCTGTTGCTGAAAGTGTTGCTGAAAACCCGGGTTTGTCTATCCCAAGACGTTCCCAGCAATTGCACATTTCAAAGTCCAGCCTTCATCGCATTTTGCACAAGGATCTTAGCCCGCATGCTTATAAAATGCAGTTGACCCAAGAATTAAAGCCGGCGGACCATGCACAACGCCGAACGTTCGTTGATTGCGTGTTGCAAATGCAGGCAGGTGACAATGATTTTGACAAAAAAAATCATCTTTAGCGATGAAGCCCATTTCCATCTTCTGGGTTTCGTCTGGGGCACCCAAAACCCTAAAACAATAGTCCAAAAAAATCTTGCGTTTTGTGCGGTATTTGGTCAGGCGGTCTCATCGGACCGTATTTTTTCGAGAATGAAGAAGATGCTACAGTGACAATCAATGCGGAACGCTACCGTGGGATGCTAACTGACTTCCTTTGGCCTAGATTGGCCGACATGGACGTAGAAAATCTTTATTTCCAGCAGGATGGTGCTACGAGCCACACAAGCCATGAAACAGTTGCACTATTGAGGGAGAAATTTCCAGATCGTGCGATCTCACACCAGCAGACTTTTTTCTTTGGAGTTACGTGAAGGAAAAAGTCTACCCTGATGGCCCACAAACAATTCAAGCGCTCAAAGAAAATTTTCGAGCCGTTATTGGTCAAATAGAGCCGCAGTTGTGCGAAAATGTGATGAAAAACTTTCTCAAAAGAATAACCAGTTGCAGAAGAAGCCGAGGTGGCCATCTTAATTTCTTGTATGATTTTTGCAACATATTATAAACTTGATTTCTCTTGTTCCCTAAAAGTCATATTTGTGACTTAAACGGTTTTTGCAGTAACCTGACGAATTATCATATTTTTAATTTTTATAAAATAAAATTTTTTATATTACTTAAGTATTTTACTGTTGTGCATAGTCCGATTTGAAAAATAACATGTAATCAAAAAAATTTCAAGTTAGAGGCATGTCTTAGCCTCTTAGCACTCTAACTTTGAATTTTTTTGATCATATGTTACAACCACAATACAAATTTTAGCAAGGTTTAAAACCGACAGCGGTCGAAACTTTTGGGGGGAACAACTCTGCAGATGGCGCTAACTTGGCTACAAAATCTTATTAGGCAGTTTCCTATCTAAGTCCCTATATAATCTGTGTTGCCTACATTTGTTTGTTTGTTTTATTTATTGTCGGCTTATTTCTATAACTATGGCTAACCACCGACGCCAGGGAGCGATCCTACCACACCCATAAATTTAGCCTGTTTGCGGGTTGCCTACATTTATTCTTAAAGAATCTTTGAGAAGCTCTACCCCTGCAAGGAAACACTTTTGACCATACATTTATTAACAAAAAATGTTTGTTTTCATGTATACTTTAAGCCCTAGAGGTTTGTCCCTGTAATTCATTAACACCCTATATACAAAAACCATAAAACGTCACAGATATAAAAAATAATTTTGTCAATATTTAATATACTTCTAAAAAGGTTTTCATTGAATCTTCGAGATTTGTTTAATACGTAGATTTTTATTTTATTGAAAAACATCATTATCAAAGCGTAAAATGGCGTTCACTAGTAAAAGGTGATTGTAATTTGTTATTTAGCAATCATTCTAAAGGCGGGATTTACTTGGTAAAACAAATCACAATTACAGTGCAAATAATAAGTGAATGGAGTATACATACATCAATATTGCTATTGCGTCTCTTTGGAGGTCGTCCTCTCTTCTTCTTCAAACCCTGATCAGCATCAGTACTAGCACTTTGTGACAGCTCAGAATTTTGGACTTGTTCGGCAGTTTTCGGTTCATTTGCGACAATCGAAGTCCTTCTTGTTGATCTTCTCGACTTGCTTAAAGTAGCATCACTGGGCTGTGTACCTTTATCTTCATCAGAGTCGGCTGATAGATCAATATGGACAGTGTCATCCTCCGACTCTTCTTCACTATCACTGATGACTATCTCCATTACTTTTGATTTCCGTTTTTTATGTTTTTTCCTTCTTTTGTGTTCTTTCTTTGGGTCGTAATCATCGTCAGAGTCGCTCAATTGAACAATTTCCGTCGGTTTTAGTGGCACTTTAGATTTGACAACCCCATCCTCTGAAGTTTCTATAAAACCATTTGAACAAACGACTACTTCCTGTACAATAATTTCTTCATCTGCGCGCTCCACAGGTTTGATGGTTTGCTTCCTCGGTAACCTCTGCTGTCGAACTGGTGCATGAAGAATTGTCGTTTTTGCTATAAAATTATGCAAACACTTAGCCTGCATCGCTTCTTTATTCTTCACAAGCTTTTTCTCAACTTTCTGTTCTGATGGTTTTTCGTTTTCCTTTTTTTGGTCATAATATAAATAAGAACTCTTTAATACACTTCTTGGGTTGGTTTTCAACATTTTGTTCGCCACTGGATGATGCGCGATTGCTGCCACATTTTCCTTCTCGGGATGTTTCACCACATAATAGGTGACACCTTTATTAACTTTATTCGCATTATTATTAACCATCTCCTTAAGCTTATCATCATTTGTTGAGCTTTGTAAAACCGGAATCTGCTGCTGTATTTTCAAAATTTGATGTTGCAACAATGGTTCTCGCTGAAGGAACTGTTCTAACACATTTGTAGCATCATCATGGACTTCTGTGTCTGCTGTAACGTGAACTCCATCTACAATCTGATAATCATCTGTATCCGATTCATTTTCATTCAGACCCTCCAAGTACGGTATACTACCAACATTTTCGCTATCAAAATGATCCTCACTGATATCCGAATGACTGCTGTCATTATCATCATCAGTATTGTCATCCGATTCCGGTACAAATGGTTTGTCGATATGTTTGGAGTCAGTTGAAGGCATTTGCTGAAGGTCTTCTTCAGGCTCATGAGTCTCTGTCATGAGAATCTGCTCGAAGTTGGTTTGCGTGTGTTCTTGCTCAACTGCAGCTTCCGGACCCTCGTGATCATCATCTATGTTTTCATTTTCCATAGCAGTGTGTTCAAAATTTTCAGAATGAGCATTGCCATCATGAAGAGAAGAAACCATGCCGTGTTCCAGATTCTGATCGCTGTCGGATACGGAACACGTGTCAGGATTTGCATTTTCAAAGAAAGTCTCTTCAAAAGTTTCGGATTCTATTTTGTTAATCGCCATTAGACTCTGCTCCAAAATGCCTGTAAGAAGAATGTGAAGTTATTATTATTATCAATTAAAATATTGTTAGTAAAAATGCTATCAAAAGGACGTGGCTAATTTACGTTTCTTGTTCCCTAGAAGTTGTTTGAAAAGTCTGCTGTCTCTTCATCCACTTTATACAGCTAAACTGTAAATTTTATTAAAATCGGGTAAATGGTTTTTGAGCAATACTATCTGAATATCGACCAAAAGCAATAACGATGCAACTGTAATATACAGCAACACTCCGTTTTACTTTTAAGTTGCGTTCCTAGAAGACAAAGCGTTAAATATAACAACCTTAAAACACCGTAAATAGGGAGAATTCTAAACCGAATGTATAACAAGTTAGACAGGAGTCAAACATGCATCCAGGCAGGCTCCAGAAAAGGGTATTCAATTATCGACCCTATACCTGTCTTGAAGCGACTAATAGAAAAAACAAATAAATACAATATAAATCTATATACAGCCCCAATTTACTGCAAAAAGGTTTTTGACAGGATTGAACACCGCTACATCGTATAAGCAAATACATCAGAATAATCCAGGACATCTATAAAAGCTGTTGAAAGGAAAGGAAAATCATTTATAGATCAAAGAGGACCTTGACAAGGTGATCCTTTTAGGTTTGTAAAACCCTGTAAATGACATTTACAAATACAGTACAACCTCTTCAATCCGGACACACTTTAATCCGGACATTCAGTAATCCGGACATCCACTTCGCCAACTCATAGTCCGGACAAACTTTGTTAATTCGGACATGCCCTGTGCTAATGTTACGGGTGCTTGTACTAGGAAAAGCAGCAAAACCTAGGGCCTTTGCAAATTCCTTCCGAAATATTTTTTGTGAGTGGTTTCACGCAGAATTTGTGCCATCAGTAAAGCAAAAACTACGTGAATTGAATTTATCTCAAAAAGTACTTCTGAATATTAGATAATACTCCAGGACATCCCGACGACTTAGTCAGTGATGATGGTAAAATAGCTGTTATCTACATGTCCCCCAAGTGTACCCTTAATAAAACCCATAGATCAACATGTCGTAGAAGCTGTACGGCTCTTTTGTCGAAAAAAAGTTGCTCAAAACAATCATGAATTCTGAAATCGATATTCCTACAACATTGTAAAAATAAAGTTAAAAGATGTGGTCTATTCTTTGGATGAAGAATGGCAACGTGTAAGTAATGAATTGATTAAAAAATCTTGTTAACCATTGTTACCGCATCTGTCTGATAAATTTGATGACGAAGACGAAAACATTCCGTTGTCACTTCTGAAAGAAAAGCTTCTTAAAGAAAAAGAACCCCAAGACTTCCAGGCTGAGATGAATGAGATAAGAAATTAGAGTGAGAAAATCAATGAAGATGTACAGCTTACTATGGCAGAAATTGAAGAATGAGTTACTGGAGAAAATGAAACTGAGGTATTTTTAACAGATGATGACATCATCAGGTAACTGGAAGAAGATTCTGGCAGAAACAGAGAATCTAGTTCTTCTAGTGATGAAGCAGTTTATTCTAATACAGTTATACACAAAGAAGCTGTTTCTGCCTTCAATACCACGTTTCGTATGGGCATCAGAAAATGACATACCGTCCCACCAAGTGCTTTTGCTGCGTGATCTTCGTTACAAGGCAATCAAAGCCGAAATAGATT
>JABXWE010004882.1:0-21087 GCA_014611495.1 Limonius californicus
CTCATATGTCCATACCAAATTAATCTCTTCCTCTCTATCTCTTCTATTACTGGTACTTCTATTTCCATTCTTCTTCTAATCTCTTCGTTTGTGACACGTTCCAGCCTGCTCACTCCACAGCTTCGTCTTAGATAGTCCATTTCGGTCGCCAACAACTTGTCTTTATTCCTTTTTGTGATTTCCCATGTTTCGGAGGCATATGTGAGGATGCTCTTCACCATAGTATTATATATACGTATTTATTTTTGTTTTTTTTTCTTATATTGTTTGACCATAATAAAGAGTTAAGCTTTTGAGTTACTTGCTTTATCTGCGTTATTCTACTTGTTATCTCTTTTTGGCTGTTTCCCTCTTCTGATATCATGACTCCCAAATATTTATATTCCCTACATAATTTTATACTCTTTCCTTCTATGTCTAGATCCCTTCCCTCTCCTCCTGCAACTAAGTATTTGGTTTTATTAAAGTTTATTTTCAAACCCCATCTTTCGTAGGTTTCTGTCAAATTTCTCATCATGTATTTGATGTCGTCTTCGTCTAATGCTACTACTATCTGGTCATCTGCAAACAGGAGGGAGTGGAAGTAGTCATTCTCTATTTTTATACCCATTGGTTTACATTTTTCTTGCCATTTCTTTAGTACTTCATTTATGTATATTTTGAAAAGGGTAGGTGACAGGCAGCAGCCCTGCCGCAATCCTTTGGTGATTTTGAAGCCTGAAGATACTTTATTTCCGATCTTTATCTTACTTTCCATTTCATCATACATATCTTTAACTGTGTCGATATATTTATTATTTATATTTGTTTTTTCTAACACCTCGAACATTTTTGATATAGGGACCGTATCATACGCTTTTTCCAGGTCGACAAATACGACATGTGTTTCTCTGCCTCTTATTTTTCTTTTTTCTATAACCTGTTTTAGTGCGAAAACATTGTCTACGCATGATCTTCCTGCGGTAAATCCCGATTGTTCTTCTCCTATTTCTACTTCTTTCTCTATTCTTGATTTTAGTATCTTCCCGTTCAGTCTTCCGATTGAAGATAATACACTTATCCCTCGGTAGTTGTTGCAGTCTGTTTTTTTACCTTTTTTGTAAATTGAGCTAATTTCCATTCCTGGGGCACTTTATCCCCCGCTATTAAACATTTATTAAAAATTTCGACTAATATTTCCACGAGGCATTCGGGAGCTTTTTTTATTAGTTCAATCGGAATACTTCCTGGGCCTGCCGATTTTCCGTTTTTCATATGTTTCAAGGCTTCGTAAACTTCTTTTTTCGTAATGCTAGCTATTATTTCCCTTTCCTGTAATTGTCTCCTTTGATTTCCTTGTCTCATTTGAAATTTATTTCTGTCTTCATTTAACATTTTTTCGTAGTGATTCTTCCAGTCTTCCATTCGCATATTAGTACGATTTTGGCAATTTTGCTTCATGTTTTTTATTGTTTTCCATGCCTCTTGCGTTCTAGTACCACCAATATAACTTTCTACCTCGCTGCATTTTTTATTCCAGGCATCGTTCTTCGCTTTGACTACCGCTCTCTTCACTTCCCTATTGACTCTGGCATACTGTTTTCTGTCTTCTGGCTCTTGTGTCGTGAGCCATATCTGATACAATTTTCTTTTTTCCTTTATTAAGTTTTCTGTATTCTTATTCCACCAGTACTTCGTCTTTTCCCCACCCTCTTTCTCGCCTAATGCTTCGTTGGCGGCCTCATGTATCACTTTCTTCATTTGATTGTACCTGTCCTCTGCATTTCCACGTATTCCTTCTGTAAGTTTAGCAGTTATTCTCATTTTATATAGGAATTGAATGGAGTCTTGTTGTAATAATTCCAGTTTATAGTTTATATTCTTTAGATTTTCCGAGTAGTCGTTGTTTTCTTTCCCATTTCGTTTTTTAAATTTTAAATACACTTTTCCTCTTAATAGTATGTGGTCAGTTCCACATTCGGCACCTCTCGTTGCTCGGACATCCGTTATTTCTAATTTTGATTTTTGTTTTTGTATTATGTAATCAATTATAGATTTTAATTTGCGTGTCGGTTGAGTCCATGTATATTTATGAATATCTCGATGCTGGAAGTACCCATTCATAATTCTTAATTCAAATCTGTGACATAGTTCGATTAGTCTTCGGCCATTTTCATTCACTACATTTTCTCCGAACTTCCCTATCACATTATCTTCTTGTTCTGTTCCCGTTCTTGCATTTAAGTCTCCCATTAGGAGTATTTCTTTTCGGTTTCCTATATTATCAAGGAGTGAGGCCAGTTTACTTTCAAAATCGTCCTTTATTGTAACATTTGCATCTTCTGTGGGTGCGTATGCTGCAATTACCACTATGTTGTGTCCCCAAATTTCTATTTCTACCTTCATTATCCTCTCATCTACTCCGCTGTGGAACCATATATATTCTCCACTTTCTTGATTTCCCGTTCCCTTTTTCTTTACTTCTGTGAGTGTTGCAATATCTATTTGGTACTTTTCTAGTTGTTCAAATACTTCATTATGTTTGGTACTGATCCCCTGTATATTCCAAGTGGCCAAATTCAGTGTCCTTTTTCTTTCCTTTTGTCGTCTATCATTTTTTCCGTCCGGGTTTTTCCGAGGCTGGCATTTAAGATTTTTAGCCTTTAGTTTTGGTTTTCCGTGAACGAGGTGCTGGCCCGTTGCACAACCCCCAACCTGGAGGACCAGGGGTTTTCTGTTGGGGTCTCCTCCCCTTAGCCGATGGTTCCAGTTTTAAGGCGCTGGAGGCTCGCCTTCACCCTATAACTTTCTGGTATTTTATTATTATAATTTATATTTATAATTATATAACCTTGAAAGTCTGTAAGAAACAACATCACAAATACATTAAAACTGTATGAATTTCTCTATGTCAATGGTTGCCTATGTGATAACAACTATGTTTTCCAAGCGTGATATCACGCCATGTCATGTTTCACGTGCTAGCACGTGAGCTCATGTGACGTGATTACAATATGTTTCTACTGTCCTTGTCTTTCACATTGAATGTTTACGAATGTATATGCGAATGCTCATATTAATTAAATGTGTACTAGCGTTACGTGAATTTGAAGGAGACTAAATTATCATCTCAACATATCTAACAATTCATGTCATCTGAAATAAGGTTAGGTATATGATTTTGAATCATATAAATACAATAGAATTTTAAATTCTTAACTACTGATTATGACTATTTTGTAAAGTACAAATACCGTAAATATTGAAATTTTTAAATTTATCGTTAATATATTTTTGAAAATGTGCGAAAGAAAATATTTGAAGTATGGTAATTAAATCAATTTACCAATGGTTTATTTTAATTAAACTCAATTCATTAATTATTGTGATTTGTATTTATATCACTTTTGTACTGTCATTTTAGAAAGGGTTAAACGTAAAGCAGCAACAGCATTAAATGCGAAAGTTTCTGCTTGTAAGAAAAAAACGATTCCGTACATTTTTCAAACTAGTGTTTTAAGATCAGTAAGTACATTGTACGGCCTGCGGATGTGTAATTTCAGACAAGAACATCAATCAAAGGTGGTCTATTATTGTACCTAAGGTTCATTTCCGATGCTATTCAAAGAAAAGAATGCTTTACAATTGTTTTTGCCTCTCAGCTTTGTTTTACGTTTCTCATTGTCATCCACTTTAAATATGTTTGAATAATGCAACCTCTTCTATTGGAAGCATTGCGGTACTAAAGCAAACGCGATTAAGACTGTGTTTGAGTTTAACTTTTCCTTCATAACCATTAATTTCCCCTGTAAGTACGTATATTACCGATAGTGTGTGTTCGCTTTGAAATATTTCTCTTATTCCCTTGTATATTTCTCGAATGGCTTCGCGTCCGTATAGCTTACATAGATCGCATCTACTTATGTGGGAAAGTTAAGCTTGTTGTACCCATATTGTCAGACATAAGATGGACTACGATTGTGTAATCTCTTGATTTAATCGTTTCTATCATTTGTCAAGGAAATAATAATGCAACTAACGTCTTCTTTGTGCCTCGTCGTTGAGCAACCGAGGTGGTGGGCGGGATGCACCTCGTATTTTTGACAGGGAACTTTCAGTAAAAGATACGCCGCGCCAAAAACTGGTTATTTAATTATTTTTTACCGTTGCACGGAACGAAAAAACAATATTAGCCTTACAAGCCCGACTAGGCGTTCCGAATTTAATGATTTCCGTGGTCTACCATCACAAGCCGACAAAGTGAGGGTATATTCTGAATGTGGGTTGCTTTACAGAAGACGCGTTAATTAATTAGGACGCTGTTAACGGATATTGTAGTTTATAGGGAAGTAAGTAAAAAATTCAATTTTATAATAAACTAACCGAAAATAGAAACACGTGGATGAGTTTTACGTCAAAATAGTTCGTCAATAAAGTAGCCTTTCATTTCATTACATGTAAATTCAACACTATTTTTTATGCAGTTGTAAAATAGGAATAGTAGTTTATCAACAGTTGTGTACATTATTACTAACACATTTTCTACCCGAAATGATCTAATTTTAGAAAAAGTAAAGGGTAAACGTTGTCTTTAAAAATTCCTAATAAGAAAATCACTTATATTAGCAAAACTCGTATAGGATTTTATTTCTTACCTATAGTATATTTAGAACACCAGAAACGCTTTGATTAATAAAAACTAGCTGAACCCGTAGGCTACATCCTACTTCTCTAAAAATTAAAATAAGATTTGTCAAGATTTCATATACGTACCTATTCGTTATCAATAGAAATTGATTTTGAACTTTATTTAATGGATAACCCTGAATAATTTTCTTTTTGCGGATTCTGATGTTACTCTACAAGGTGTCCCTTAATTATTCCGTAAATTTAGATTACATTCAGGGACACAAAATAAATAACAAATTTTCTATAATCATATGGTCTCCAAATTTCCGTTTGAAAGATAGAAGACATTTTCTTACACTATAACACATTATAATATCTACCTAATACGAGGGCAGCCTTTTTAAGTTTTTACAAATACTAGGAAAGAAAAATTTTTTTTTCGACAAAGTGTTTTATTGCTGTTCAAAACATTCGTCTTTAAGATTTATACACTTTTGCATGCGTTCAAATCAATTGTCGAAACATTTTTTCCACTCTGAAGTTTGTATCTCAGACACTTGGTTTTTGAGGGCTTCAGCAGCTTCTGGAAGTGATGAAAATCGCTGTCCACGGATTTTTTGTTAACATGCGGGAACACAAAGAAGTCGTTAGACGATAAATTAGGCGAATGCGGGCAATGAGACATTAATTCGATATTTTTCTCCTTCAAATAATCAACTGTTTGCTGTGTGAGAGCTGGCATTGTCATGATGAAGAACGATGCGACGTTTTCGGTTGTTTTTCTTAATTTTGTCTACGACTTCTGCAAACAAATTGTTGTATACCATTCAGCGTTAACTGTTCTTCGATCATCTAAAGCAATGGTTGCGACATGTCCAGTATAACCGAATAAATAAGCGATCGTTTTCTTAGAAGCGCTTCGTGAACGAACTACTTTTGTGGGATTCGGTTCATTTTGGAACACCCAACATTGTTGCTTAGTTTCCGATACATTCGCATATATCCAAGTTTCGTCACCTGATACGATGTTGTATACGGATTTTGCAGTTCGTCGGTCTAATTTTTTGAGCATTTCCTTACACCAATTAACACGAGCCTTCTTTTGACCTTCGGCCAAATTATGCGGAATCCATCAGGAACAGATCTTTTTCACAGGTAAATGTTCATGCCGAATCGAATGTACTGCAGTCTTTGATGTGCCTAAGGATGTCTCTATTTCACTAGTCACATGCCAATCTTCTCCAATCATGTTGCGCACAGCATCGATGTTTTTTGGATAAACAACCAATTTTGGTCGACCTTCACGAAATTCATCAGTGACGGGCGCACGACCACGACGAAATTCTGCAAACGAATTGTAACAGTCTCTTCTGATGGTGCTACATTATCAGAAGTTGAACGAAGCGATTCTATACATTGCTGTTGAGCTAGGCCTTTACTAGAATCTTAAAAAATCATCCAACGAAAACCTTCACGTGAAATTTCCATTTTTTTCACAAAATTGCTTTTTCTAAACGCTCACTGCAAACAAACTACTCGGTCAGTTTCTAATTTCTGTTTTCACAATAACAAATGTCAAATTTTACGAAAACAGTAATGACACATCTCAATAGCGCCATCTAGTGGTTGTTTGTTGAAACTTGAAAGGCTGCCCTCGTACTATAGTTAGTATGGGGCTGTGGTCATAGCAAATGTTTAAAATGCCTGCCGTTCATCTTATTGCAAGCTTGTGCTTGACAATCTTTTATTTTAATTCCTTGCGAAGTTCGGGTAGTAAATTTGTTTACCGATGGCGGTACTCGAGTACAGATTAGAGGTCTCCCTGAGTAGAAAAGTATTATATTTTTAACTACTTATTGGTGTCGCAGTTTGTATGTACCCTTTTCAACGAGAGGCCAGAAACCATACGTCCATAGAAAGTTTTTTACTTATTTTGTGTTCCTAAATTTAAGGACATCCTGTACATACAAGTATGAAGTCATATAATCCGAATTACAAATAGCCAAAATATGACATTAATCGATGGCAATGACAACAAAACATTCAATACTTTCTTCAATGGTACAGAATTTAAAAGGTTGGCATAGACAATCCAATAGAAATTGTAGCATTAGTGTTAGCATATGCTATTTCTGCTGTTTCAATTTATAATTTCAGCCTAAGAGTAAATAAGTTAAAACGCCTCAGTTAAGCTCTCAGAAAGTAGTAAATTATTTTTCTGTTTATATATTTTTGACATCCTATTTGCAGAGTATTTGGCTAATACTTTCCAGCCATACTTCCAGCAAACTGTCGAAGAAAACATACCAGCAACTAATAACGAAAATAAAACCCCAATTACTTTGGTTATACTTATACCAGTAGAAGTTTCTAATGAGATAACTAAAATTATTAGTTCTAAAAAGAACCAGGATTTGGTCTTATAACCGGCCAAACCTTGAAAGAACTCCCAAGAAAAGGAATTTTTAAACTAACACACCTAATCAATGAAGCATTTAGACTACGATATGTCCCTATGCAATGGAAGGTAGCAGAGGTGATAATGATCCCGAAACCTGGCAAACTACCAATTGAGAAAACATCCTACCGGCCATTCTCGTTACTGCCAGCGATATCGAAATTATTTGCGAAATTACTCTTGAAGCGACTCAAACCGATTATTGACGAAAAGAAACTGTTTCCAAATCACCAATTTGGATTTAGAAATAAACACTCCACGATTGACCAGGTCCACAGAATTACAACCACAATCGAAAGGATACTAGAAGAAAAGGATATCTGCTCTATAATATTTCTGGACGTTGCGCAAGCTTTCGATAAAGTCTGGCACGATGGACTGAAATATAAAATAGATACAAGCTTGCCTAAACAACACAGCCAACTACTGAAATCCTACATTTCAAATAGAAACTTCAGAGTAAAACACGAAGATAGCTGTTCAGAAATAAACGAAATATCAGCTGGAGTTCCACAAGGGAGCGTACTAGGTCCATTCCTGTATCTCCTCTACACGAACGACATACCAGATGCGGAAGAAACGACCATCGCAACCTTTGCTGATGACACTGCTATCATAGTGGTAGGTGACAGCATAGAAGAAGCGACAACCAAATTGCAGACTGCCACAAACAAAGTCAACAACTGGAACAAGAAGTGGCGAATCAAAGTTACCGAAGCAAAATCAGTGCATACATTTAGCTATCGTGATTAAACAGAAAACGTTACCCCACGGAAATAATGCAAAATACCTGTAGTGCGTTTCAGAGTCGCCTTGCAGCATGGAGAAGATAGGGCAATGGTTTTCTTATGGGACAAAAAATGACCTTGTTGCCAGTATTCGTAATCTCTTAACAATAGCACGTCGGGTTTATTTTGTTGAAATGAGGTAGGTGTTCAGAAGTTCTCAAACAAAGATAGTATTAACCAACCAAGATAATAATGTTAAGTTCTTAATTTGTTTTGTTATATACAATGAGGAATTTCTCTTTGTAAACTAATGTGAAAAAGGTGCGAAAAATACTACTTTTAAAGCAAATTACCTTGAAAATTTAATCAAGGAAGCATATTCTCAAGTGACACCAGAAAATTGGAAGGCCATGTGGAGAAAACAGAAAGGCCAATGTGGGAAGTTGACAACATAATGGACGAAATAGAGCCCATAATTATCAATATCAACGCTGGTGATAATGATAGTGATCGAAATATTTTTAGCGACAGTGATAATTAACTAGAAAACATGTCGTATATTTCACAAAATCTTCATAATCTTATGTAATTTATTTTCTCAGTTATAATAGTGCTTGCATATTATATCAAGCTGGTAATTGTTCTGTTTCTTTCTTACTCTTATAAATATGTAAATAATACACAATTAATTGCGCTTAGCAAAAATTGTACTCTCAGGTTTAATAAAATATAAATGTTTTGGAACCACTGAACCTGGCATTTAACAACACGCGTCTTTTAAGTGTTACAATAGCATTACCATACTTCAAACCTTTGTGTGAAAGGGACTAAATTTTATGTCTTAAAGGTGCCTCACAAATAAGTTTGACAACCTTGTATTTGTATCTTCTTCATGCAGCACGGCGACTCTGAAACGCACTATAGGTATGACTCTTCACAGAAAACTGAGGTAGAAAGAGCACTTCAAAAAGAAAAGAGAAAATCTTAACCTGAAATTTAGAAATATGTATTGGTTAATTGGAAGGCAGTCTGAACTATCATTACATAATACGCTGTTACTATATAAACAATTGCTAAAACTAGTCTGGACATACGGGGTGCAACTATGGGGATGCACCAAGGAAAGTAATGTGATAATGATACAAAGATTCCAGAAGAAAGCACTACGACGCATTGTTAATGCCCTGTGGTATATCCGGAATGACGACATCCACGAGGATCTAAGGATTGCTCCAGTTGCTGAAGAAATCCAGTGATTTGCGAGGAAATACGCAGAAAGGCTCCAGCAGCACCAAAATGTTGAAATGCTACAACTTCTCGACAACAGTCAACAAGCGCGACAGAGTGAAACCGTTCGAACTAGTTTAAGTGAAAAATGCTAAAAATTCCAAAAACAGAGTAAACACGTGAGTGAAGTGCAACACAACATCCATGGAATGCTCCACTGGGAGCATATCCATAACACTGTGAAACCATTATTATTAGAGACATATTGTTAGATAGGTTTAGTCTAGTTACAATTATCGCCTAATAAGGTGGTAAAAAAAAATGAAAAATAATATATTTTAAAATTTCGATTATTAGCTTTTTCTTTTCTCATACGTAAGTCTTTTTGCATGCTAACGCGCCGTTGTCGAAAGCTAAAGTATATTATTAGACTACAAAATGTAATTATTTATCATGCTGTATAAAATAAGAATACCTGGTTGTCAATTTACAATTCTTTGTGTTTTATAATCCTGTTTTATATTAAACGACAGCTGAAACAATGAAAAGCTGAACATAAAAGTTAATAATATAGAATAAGTAATATGCAATAACGTCTCTGAAGTATTTTCAGAAACAATCACGTAAATTGATCCTGGTTCTAAATATATTTCAGGGTAAATCTGCGCTCTTATTTATTTTCTCTGCTTTTTATTAAGCTTGTTACGTGAGCATTTTTATTTTACAGTGAAGTTTTTTTTATCAAAAACAAGTTTCCTATTATATCCTATTTGTAAAATATCTTTTCGGGAAACATTAATTATTTCAAAGTTTTCAGAGGTTTGACACAATTTGTAGTACCACATAAAAGTTCGTAAACGACAAAAAATGGTGGAATTATTTTATTTCATAGTAATTAGCATCTTAAGTTAGTAATTAATTAGGAATCCACCCATTTATCGAAAGTCCCGTTATACCAGTATACGTTGAAATACTTTATTCCTAGTAGGTAGATTATCTTTGTTCGGTAAAACAGGAAGTGGGAAATAATTTAGTAACGATTTTATTATCATTTAAATATCCTCTACAGATTTACCTAAATTTTGCCAGATAAAGGAGTGGCCGTAATAAACATAAACCTCTGTTTTTCTATTTATACCTACTAGTAGATAGACTATTAATTGATCAGAATTACAGCTTGTGTTAAAGAATGAAATGAACAAGCAAATTGTAAAACATTAGAACAGATTATCTGAAAGTATTGTACATTATTTTCCTCCGAAGAAAAACTAATTAGAATTGTTTAGTATTAGGCGACAAAGTATTATATTATTTTTTACAATTATAGACACTGTTGTAGCTATCAATAAAGATTAATAAATACTTCTGTTAATCGAATGCAACTCAGTTCACGTATTCGAAAAATGTTGAAATTCAATCTTAAGTGGAAATGTGTCAGTGAAGTCGTTAAAGTGAAATATGTTCATAGAATATATTCACTCACTTCTAGCACGTTAGCTGAAAAGGAGATTCATTCTATGTTCCTACTAGTAAACAATCGACTGTTAAATATACAGGATCATAAAACTTTTTATAAGTGAAAATGTGAAATTTCTTTACTTAAATAAATTTCAAACGCTGTAGGTGTAAGCCACGTTGCGTTAATGTTAGTTTAATGTTGTTTTAATATCACCCTAAGTAGTTGTACGTTATTGTTTCTCAATGTCTCTTTCAAAATTAACTATTACCATTATGAAAGTATAGAGCTTTATACATATGCTGTTGTCATTAATGATTCCTTTCGAATATTTGATATGCATGCGCAATTCTACTATTGTTTATCAAAATTGTTTCCGGAGCCAATCATAGAAACACCGCAGTTTATTTTATTTATTATAACTTACACAAAAATCTACTATCGCAATATCGTATAAAGTTAATTAAATTTATCTACCGGGTTTATAACTAACGTTCGAATCGAACATACAGTTAAAATAACCATTTCGTTTTCTATTTGAACGTGGCACCTTCCCACTGGTTGTAGAAAATTAATACTTGTGGTAGAACAAATATTTTCACGGAACATTACTGAAATAATAGATTTATGTGTCTGCAGTGGCATAATACTAATTTACAGTTATGTGAAATCATAAGGCGACGCACGGAAATACATCACCTGCTGATAAGTTGGTGAACTGTTGTTTCAAACGTCCGTAAATACAAATCAAATGAATATTTTTTAAACTTTTTGGCAAGATTCCATTCTCACATTTAAATTATACAGCGCGGTGAACTGCAAGCAAAAGGTTTAAAATAAAATTACAACGACCGACCACAGCGGCTCTTAACTAGTCTTTGTTACTCCTTCCCGTACAAAATATTGCCTAATATAGAATTTCATTGGTAAGAACACTTTATTTTTACTAGTTTGACGTACTCCGACTTTTTTGATTTTGAAGTACGCCACTGCAAAATACTTGAGGAAGTACTCGTGATACGCAAATCAGACATGTTTGCGGTTTCTTTCCCGACGCCGCGTTACTTGAACCCAAAAAGAAACCATTGTGGTTATTGCGGTTTGCCGAACCGATTTTACATTAATTTGATTATCAAACTGTGCTCTTTCTCCTTCTTTACTTAAATCTCTATGGAATTAAATCTGTTTGTCATTTGAGAATCGATTTTATTACTATATATGCAATTTGCATATACCTACTGTAATTTTTGAAATTTGCATATAATGTAATTTTTACATATATATAACCCAATACAGTTATAACGAGACCTTCGGAAGTGGATATATATACTCGTCATATTCGTTAAACTGTATACAGGAAACGTAACAAATATTTACAATACTTCAAATACAGTGTTTATTATTAACAAAATATAAATACATACGTTGTTAGATCCACATACATTCCTACTAATTAGGGCAATTCAGCCATTTACGTCGTAAATCGTAAAATTTTTTTTGTATTTGTATTCCTTAGATTTAGTCTGAAAGAGGTTTATCGAAATGAATATTTGGTCACTTCTTCTTCGGGTGCTTTATATCTTACGAGACGTAGCGATCTTTTATACTATGCCTGTGTTGCGCGTTTAAAGTACCATAGACATAGAGGACCTACGGCTTAACGTGGGCTCCGAACCACGGGAAGTGTAACCACTTCTACTCCAGAGAAGATTTACTAGGTAGAATACCTCGCTGGTTTGCCATTGCCTTGCGAGGGAGAACGGCCGTTATAAATCCGATGTTCCGGTACTGGCCGACGGCCACTACTAGAATTTAATTCATAAAACCATGCCAATAGTTCCAATTCCATAAACATACCATAAATTCAAGGATTATCTGAAGTAAATAGGTAAAATGCTTTGCCGCTCGGTATTAAGCAGGTAAATGGCAGTAAAAATTTACGAAGCCGTCTCAGGAAAATTACAGAAACTTTTTCCTTATTTGAATTATAATCCTTTGTAGATGTTTTAGATTACGTTTGCAATCAAGTAAATATTTGCTGAGAAAGACAAACTAGAAAAAATAATGTTTTCTCGTTGTTTCAGGGACGAAGGATCATTGTAAGCGGGATATACAATACAAAAGATCCAAACATTCTAAAATATTCTTATACCCGGGAGCTTGTTGTATCCGATTTCATCTTAATTGACTGTTTTACTATCAATAATGTCGAAGAAGGATCGTTTTTAGAGTTGAGTGGCATGGACATGTTGCGTATCTAAACTGATTTATGAGCCCGAAAGTAAAGAGCAGTCGACTGTATGGGTCTTCCAAGGCGAGCCAAACTCAACTAAAGTCGTTCGTGCTCGAAGCACTTCGGAGCAAATGGTCGCCTGTTTTTGGGGAAAAACTGGATATATCTCAACCGTACCATTGGTGCAACGTAGAACGGTCAATTCTGAATAGTATACAACCTATTGTTTGCCACAAGTCTTCGGAGAAATAAGGAAAACCAACAGCCGAAGACGGATCATTCTCCACCACGACAATGCGAGCTCTCACACATCGGCTCGAACAAGTGACTTTTTGAGAACTCAAAACGTCGATTTGATTAGTCATCCGCCTTATAGTCCTGATTTGGCACCCAATGACTTCTTTTTATTGCCGATCATCAAAAATAAATTGCGAGGTCAACGATTTTCGACACCTGAAGAAGCGGTTGATGCGTTCAAAATGCATGTTTTGGAGATACGTCAATCGGAGTGGAAAAAGTGCTTCAAAAATTGGTTCACATTTATGCAAAAGTGTATTGATCTTCATGGAGAATATTCTGAAAAACAATAAAGCCATTTTCGATGATAAATATTTGTTTTTGTTCTCTAATCCCGAAATATAAAAGGCAACCCTCGTATCTGCTACTATTGTCCGCCTTACAAGACAGATCCTCGCCCATTTTGTGCAATAATTTACTGTTTTCGTTAAAGTTTGGTTTTGTTAAGTTAAAATTACCTATTCAGTATATGAACTTTTGTAGTGTATGTAGTATGAGCCAGCTAAGTTGTCCCCCTTTAAAGAGGTTAACACAATCCAACATAGATATATTACAGCAGATTCTTAAATTTTTTATGGTATAGAAATGGATCATAGTTGCTTTCTGGCAAGTTGATCTTTGACTGCATTAATTAATAGATATTAACAAGAAAAGCACTAGCTGGTGCAACCGTACTATAGTAAACACTAAACATGTGAAAAAACAACAAACAATTAGCAGAAAAGTTTTATTTAATTCAGTAAATGTTCAAAATTGGCTCCATCCACTTCCACATATTTTCTAATTCCTTTTAAAAATGATTTACGGACAGGAACAAGTGTGTGAAGTTATACCTACTATATGTTATACTATTCAGTAACTGATATAGACGCCTCGAGTATTCTATTTTGTAAATCATGGTGATTTACCACCAGTTCGGTATATGATATCTCTAATTCTACCCCAAAGAAAGAAGTCTGGTAGACTGATATCGCAATTTATTGGTAGCCATGGATGCACAGCTCTTCTTCCAATCCAGTTCCCTCCAAATACATTATTTAAGTAATTGTTAACAATGCAATTTTATTTTATTGTTGTGAGCATAACAGCTATCATGTTGATATCAAAATTTTTATCTACGTTGAGTTTTGTATCTTCCAACAGCCCGGGTAAAATATTTTGTAGGAAGTTCAGGTAAATTTGTATGGAAATGTGGTCCAACAATAATGGTTACCTACTTTGCCACACTAAACAGAAAAACCTGTTGAAAATGTGTAGCACGTATCCAATGGGGATTCTCTTGCGCGTAATGGTGCAAGCACGGCTTCTTCGTTTTACCATCGTTTAAACATTTTGCCTTATTGTTATTGTTATATGATTATATTATACAGCAAACTCAATTATCCGTGCTCGGGTTATCCGGTTTGAAGATTATCCGTGCCCTGATTTTTTGTCCTGCAGTATTTTTACTGAGTTGTGTCTAGTAAACATATTAAAGGTCTATCGCATTCTATTTTCATGAAAAACAGAAATTGTACAAAGTACATTGAAAAAATACGATACCAATATTTTCTATACAATACTCTGTTGATAACAGTTCAATGTGTCAAATTTATTTCTATATACTGTATGGTACATACGGAAGTAATTTCTCGCGTTTATCCGGTGATTACCACGGATAATCGAGAGTTTGCTGTATATTCTTCTGAAACAAATAAAGAAATAATTAAAAAAAGATGGATCTCAAAGAAGTTGGTTCTGAAAGACTAACAATATTACAATCTTTTCCAAAATTCATTTTCATGCAATTTGTGCACCAAAGTAATGTGTCATTCACTGCCTCTAACGCTGCTAGTTTATTTTCCATGTTCGTAGTTGTTCTGGGCTGGGGGTAAGGACTCTTCTAGACAATTAACAAATGTATCTTCATTGCCTAAAAATGTTTCAAGACGTTTAAATATTTTTTTGAGACGGTGGCCTTCTAATTGGATAGTACCTGATATATAAATTGTGGGCTATTGCCGTATTACCCGCATGTTTGCGGAATTTACCAAAATTAGGCAACAAATCCGTTTTCTTGATATTTGATAACACTTTACTTAAAATTTTGGTAAATTGATAGTACGACTTAGTATTAACATAATGAGGCCATATTAATCAACTTAATTAAACTGAAGAAAACGTGGTTATGATTGCCATACTATATGTAAGTTGTTAGTTGGGTTGCGTCAGCCACTTTTAAGGGGAGAACAAATTAGCTGGCCCACCCTGCACAAATTGCATATTTTGATGTTTTATACTGCAGAATGTTCCGTCCATACGTTATAAGACATTTAATTATAAAATATGTTTGTAATAATAGATTGCACCTGGCCCTCTAGTTCTATAGTAAGGTTATATGTTTAGCGTATTATTATTGCGTTACATCAGTTATATAATTATTATTGTATGATTGCAATATTCTTCCATTCGTATATAAAACGAGTAATATATTATATATAAAATATTCTACTTATTATGTTGTTGATCAATTTCGTTGTTTATCTTTTAAGCAGCCTCAGATTACATGTAAATCGAATGGTAAATTCAAACTGATATTGCATAAATGTATGTATATATTCAATATTTAGCGTATACATTTAAAAGAATAGAGTTTTCATATTCGCAGATTTTAGCGATATAATACTACATAAGCACCAGTGTGGTTCTGTGGTTAGAGCACGGGTGCAGAAAGTCAGGAGTTCAAACCCCCAACTCGATGCCTAGCGGGCGGAATACTCAAGGGCTCTAAATAATTGGGTACCTGCGTTTGAATGAACAAGGGGTAATAACGCGTTTTCTACTGCGTTATGTTCACCACATGTCATTAACTTGGCACGCGACAACCGGGTGTGAGAGCAAGGATACGGGAGCTCTGACCTTTCGCCCTGCAGGCCAAAACCCTTCATGGGCTGTAGCGCCTCACCATTATTATTAATACTACAAAAAGAGTTTGAAAATTTAACTGGAACAAATTCTGTAATTTGGATATACAGTATTTCTGTAAAAATTCCTAAAACCGGTCAATGTTAGTTGTTCAATGGCTATATTTAAGCGGTCATGCTGCTAGTTTTTAGCCGGAGGGGTGCAATCACCCCTAACTTTTTTTTTGATATATGTAAGGTGAGACATAGTTTGAAAGCTCATTTCAAGAGGAATACAACGCATGTTTCATTTTATGATTATTGTAAGAGGTTACTTGTTAAAAAATAAAACGCAGTATGTAAGTTAAACGCTGTTTAATGTAAAAGATGTTTAAAATGTCCACCATGTTTTTTGTTATGTTCTTTTAAAATTTGCCGCTACATTTGAATTAATGTCGTACTTTAATTGCCGCTTCATAGGAATCAAAAAACGTTATTTTAATTGCCAGTTTGTATGTTAATAACAGTTTTTGCTATTTTTTTTTCTAAGATATCCGAATATTGTTGTGTTCGCGCCTGGCCCTGGACGCTTTCTGCGACTTCACGTGCCGAAATTGTGCTGGAATATTTCATGATATTTCGTAATATGTTGCAAGATTTTTGAGGGAGATGCAGATTCACTTCGCGTTAGACCTTCAGTTGGCCTTAGATCTTCGCTAGACTCCGGTCTTCGAAATTCCATCAATCGGGGGACCTTAAATAAATTGAGTGCTGCAAGGGGCGGCATGGGGTGAAAACAGAACATCGACAAGTGTCGGATTCATAGAAGTACGCTACGATTTTAACCCAAAAGAAAGGCAATTCATTGCGAATTTGCCAATCGCCTTTGGCGGATTAATATCGAGCCCATTTCTTGTCCCTTTAATAGTGCTGTTGCTGCTATAAACTACGAGGGTTGTGCAGCAGATATTTTGTCTCGGAATTTTCCCGAAGAACGTCGACCTTTTTGCCCGCATCTGAAAACATCTCCAGACGGTTCCCGCATCTTGTAAACCAAATTATGGCTGTCTCCGCCTCGTTACTCTAAATCAAGGTAAAGAAACTAAGTTTTCTTGTTGCCAGTTTTTTTTTTAGTGAAAAAGAAAACCTTTTTTACGCGTAAACTTGCAAAATTCCAAGTGACTGAATCTTTTTGTTGTGTGTAACAAGAGCGACCTTCAGTTGCAGATAGTTTTTTTTTTGGTATTACTAAATGTAAAAGTTATTTATTGTGTTATTTGTGTACGCTATGACGCCGCTGGCCCCGTAGTCGATTGGACAATTTACGCGCGCCAGTGAAGGCAAATCCCTTTGCTTGAGCGCCCAATTTGACTATCTGTAAAATAGAGTTATTAAAATCACCTTTTGCTGTCATTCTTTTGTATTGCCAATAATTTCATTATATGTGTTTTAAAATTCAGTATATCTTTTATTATTTTGTATTTGTATTTGTTTGTGCATGAATTTTGCAAGCTTCATATATATCGGAGGAGGCATAATAAAGGTGAGTCCGATTCCCGTAAGCTGCTGGCCCCTCGACCTTCCACGACGACCTATAATCAGCTGTATTTGGAAGGTACCGCCCACCAATTTTGACCCACTCTGTATACAACTAGGAAGATTTCCTCCCGTAAGCGATTTCCGCGAACCCCCCTACTCCTCTGAGCTAAGCTGCTGGCCTTTTTCCACCTATCCGGTTGCGGGTCGACGAAAAGCTCGTTTGGCCCGTAACACTTTCTTTGCAAAAATCTATTCGATGATTAAACCCATTCCTTACATTTTGTAACATTTCCGGTGGGAGTTGCCCGATACCAGACAACGTTGAGAATCGGCAGCAATGTATCAGACATGAAATTAGGCAAATTTCACCGAAATATTACAAAATGTAAAGAATGGGTTTAATCATGGAATAGCTTTTTACCAAGAAAATGTCAACATTTTACATTAAACAGCGTTTAACTACCGTTGTATGTTTCATATTTTTACCAAATAACGTTTAAGAATAATTAGATAATAAAACATGCGTTGTATTCCACTTGAAATGAGTTTTCAAACGATGTGTCACTTGGCATACCCTTACATTTGACAAAAAATAGTTAGAGGTGATTGCACCCCTCCCGGTAAAGATGAACAGAGACCATGACCCCTGAAATGTAGCCAGTCAATAACAAACATTGGCGTGCTCTAGAATTTTTTATAGATATACTATATATCCAAGCCATAAGGATTTTTTTCAATAACAGTTTCCAGATAATATTAAATTATGTACTTATGATGCTACTTCTGCGTATTTTAGGACACCTTTTAGTGTCAATCTTATCATCACAATTATCATTGGATGAGGAAAGCTTGTTTTGAATTAGTAGTAATTACTGCAACCGTTATTATAGGTAGGTAGACTTGATAATTAAATTACAATTTTTAACAGCTTGTTCGTATTGTGTAGGAAATGTAACGGAGTTGTTTTCAGATTAAAATAATACTTACGATTTTTATACGGTAATATCTAGATAAAACTTTTTAAACCAGCTGTTATTATAATGTGAGTTATAAATTCGAAGCTGATCTTAAATCTTCTACTGATACCTCAATTTCTATGCATGTCTGTGTCAACGTAATCCAGCCAATTAGCAATAATCGGATTGCACGCGTTCTGTACACCTTCATGCTAATATAAACAAACGTAACAAGATAAATCCGGTAGCACAAGTATTAGAACAAAACGTCGTACTACTTTCCACTTACCGCTACTAAAAGCGTTTTAATATTGATTAAATTTTAATTTATTCATGTCATTACATGGTGGAGATTAGAGAAATTAAATATTAATAATCCGATTTCATATTAGTTTATTAGAACAACATTCCACTCCTAAATGCGTAAGAATGAGGGCGGATCACATGATAGAGAAAACGTGTTCTTAAGTTTTCTTTTGGATATGTAAAATGCTATTCCTACCGATATGGAGGAATATAGAAAAGCTTGAGAATAATTTCGACGAAAATTAAATTCATTAATTGATCTATTAATTGGATAAATTTCAAAAAATGGAGCAGATGTACTCTAGGTTTTCTCTTTACGTAGTTAGAGCTGCAGCCGTTTTTGGAACAACTTTACAAACAAACAATATGTGCTTTACGGCATTGTGTTTTCTGTGCCGGTGAAGGTTCGTTTGCATTTCTATAACTAACTACGAAGTTTTGCATTCATGCCAAAAGTTAGTTTTCAACAATATGCGTTTCAGCAACAAACATTTTGTTATTGCTTATTCACTGTACTCCATGCATTAACAAACAGCGCGTCAGAATTCTATATTGCTTAATATTAAAATTGACAAATCATCTAAGAAGAGACTTTCAACAAATTAAGTTTACGAAGATTGGGAGTACGTATTTGTATTCCTGCCAGAAATAAAATCAAAAGTTTCCAACGAAACGCGTGGGAATTGAATGGGTTTCTTACACTTCACCAGAGTATCATATTCTTACTAATTCTTGTGTATACAAACTTATAATGGTTGTCTAACAACTTTTAAGTATAATGTTTATGATAACATGAATATCAGTTCTAAGGTTTCACTACACACTGCACGGATCAATAATTCGTAAGACCGTGTGGTGTATTTTAATAACTTAGGAAGAATAATATTAGTTTTGAGAGAAAATGATCGTTTACTAACCTGTATTTGCAATATTTGACTATAATTGGATATCCTATGTTGTTTTTGGATATCTCTCTGTTATCATACATACATTTTTATATAAACAGATATATTTGCAAATATTGCTATCCGATATGTTTTAAGTTTCTTTGATATTGCAATAACAGAGCAGAACCTTAAGGAAACCAATGAAATTCCGAAGCTCAGCTTTTTTTTATAAAATGTTGTCAATTAAATTATGACATGACAACCTGTGTCACTTGTATGTTTGCAAGATAAACTGTCGTGTAATTAAAGCGACAGTTATGGAAAATATAACAAGCTCTTCCGCATGGTAGATACATCTTTTTTGGAGAAAACTCTGGTATATATATTTATTCTTTTAGTTTCGCTGTAGTTGGGTGATGAGTAGTTAGAGCAGACTAATTGTTTATATTAACCTTTCATTTGAAAGATTTCTGGAATCAATGCAGAAATATTTATATAATGCTCTAAATGTTAAAGTCATATACTATAGTGTATAGTATAGGTTTGAGCAAGAATGAATTACTATTCATGATATATACAGGGTGTCCTTTAAATACCTTAAAAGCTTCAGGTAGCACTCTTCTGTAAGAAATACAGTCCACAAAAACACTAACACGAACTTCCTATAGTGCTTAGTTTCCTCACACGAGACACTTAAAGAATATTATACTTGGCAACGTTGACGATGTCTTTGCATTTATGGAGAATTTAATTAGTAGGCCGACATTACATGATTAGATTTTGACAAATGTCGAAAAACAAATTTTCTACTTTTCATCACAATACCATGGCCTTGCACTGTTGTCAAATGTAGTATTTACGAAATTTATCATTTTTAACAGTACTTCCAGAAGAGCAACTAGAGCGTCAACTCAATATTAATCTTTGCATAATCAATTGGCAGTCAGTCACTTATCGGCAGATACGTGCAACATTAAAGTTCTCGTTATTGTTTCCATGAAATTCTGTTTTAAAGATATAAACTTTAACACTCTCGTACAAGAAAACTAAGCTCCAAATACCTACTTTTTTTTGAAGATTTGTATAAGCATTCATAAAGGAAAAATTCTAACCTGAAGCTTTTAAGGCATTTAAAGGATGGGAATGGGAGAAAAGAATGGGCCAGCTTTTAATCACAGATTCTTTAGGTAAAAATAAACCGATTAAACCTAATATACCTTAGGCAGAAAGTCCTCCCTTAAGAAGTTATAGGGCCTTAAAGTTCAATTTTTTATTTTTTCTTTTTATTGTAATTTCCACAAATCTAAAGATATTTCTTTGAAATTTGGTATACATACTTATCATTATGTAGTATAGTCATAGAATTATTTTCATTAAGCAGACTTGACCGCAAGAGGCACTTAACCTAACACTGAAATCTTATTTTGGCTCTAACTTTGTTATTAGTAGAAAGTTTTAAAATTTTATTTTATTTTCTGAAAGAGAATTAAAAAATACAAAAATAAGGTAC
>JABXWE010004883.1:0-43975 GCA_014611495.1 Limonius californicus
CAATATTACACAGGGAGATGTCTACTAGGACAAGAAAACTTTTGGCTACAACAGAATCGTTTTTCCGTGACCCGGGGGCGGCCGGGTGAATTAAATACGAAAATAACATGAAATATTGAAATATTCAAATTAATAAAAGAAATTGCCCGGACGAATGTGTTTTTCATATTTAATTCACCCGACCGCCCCCGGGTCACGGAGAAACGAATCTGTTATAGCCAAAAGTTTTCTTGTCCTAGTAGACATCTCCTTATGTAATATTGTTGAAATATTCAAATTAATAAAAAAATTGCCCGGACGAATGTGTTTTTCATATTTAACCCACCCGACCGCCCCCGGGTCACGGAGAAACGAATCTGTTATAGCCAAAAGTTTTCTTCACCTAGTAGACATCTCCCTGTGTAATATTGTCCCGATATTCTAAATAATAAAGAGAATATTAGGAATTCTATGCCCACGACTTTATTGAAGCGGATTTATTGCTGAAAAATTGCTAAGGTAATAGGACTTGAATGAACATAGTTTGTTGTTTTAGGAATTAAACTCAATTTAAACATACCGGAAAGAGTTTGATGGCTCTTCATTTTTACCAAAACTAGCAACAGGCTGCCAAGAAGAAATCTCTCAAAAAATACATAAACATTACTTTATAATTTCAATACAGCATTTCAAAAATGTAGAGGTTGTAATCACAAGTTTGTTACGAAAAAAACATTGTTTTAAAATCTTTTGGTAACAGAAATTAACTATTAATATTAAAACGTAATTAAAGTAAAACTCCACATTTTTTTTCAATACTTTATGACAAAAAATATAAATCATAACTAACAACTAAAACTAAGCTAAAGTAAAAAGCCAATATCTTTTTGAGACGGCACTTGTTGAAGTACTTCAAGAAGTGCTTTATCCAACTGTGAAGCTACTTCACAACCCATACTCAGACTTTCTATTAAGGTTGCTGGATGTAATGATCCTGAACCTGTTTGTAGGGCAGTGGTAAACCTTCCTTGCGATACAGCGACTACAACGGCTGCTGTTGAACATTGCTCTTCAGCACTGCTTGGATCCACTATACAGTGCTCACCAATTTTAGATAATGTTACCTGAAAACACCAATAAAATGTGTACTTATAAAGAAAAATAAAGTAGAATTGCCAACCATAATAGGTGCTGTAACAACATCTAATTGTTCGCAATCGTGAAGGTTGTCAGACACATCCATTTCAACTTTATTTCCATCTAAATTGACCGACAGTACTTTTGGGACGCTTGTATTCCAAAGTGCAGCTTTAACCGCAATCGACACAGCATCATATAAATTGCCTCCACATTCTAATATCTAAAACAACAGTATTAGTTTATATTGGGACCAGTTGTTTAAAATCCTACAAGAATATCTATAAGTAATTTCCAACACTTTCGGCCCTTCAGTATGCACAGTTTGGTTAAATCAAAAGCTTTGGTTGATTTGTATGCACCCGCTAAACTGTTGGCAATCTCCATTGCAAGCTCTTCACCACCACGTCCCTCAAAATCTGGGGTGGCATTTGCTGAACTAATAAATTAATTAATTTTTCATAACCATTAAGGATTTAAATTGTAATACCAATCAACAAAAAACTCAATTTTGCCCTCGTTGGGTTGATCAGGAGAAGGAACATCTACTTCCAATTTAACTGCTACCAAGACATCTGTGTTGGCTAGTCGTAGTCTGGCAGAGCCAAAAGCGTGTGCTACTATGTCATTTTCTAATTCCATGGGCCGGTATTGACCTCGTTCTCGACCATCTACGCGAAAATTTTCCTACGAACGTTCACAAATTAACATTGCCTTTCAGGAAAAGTCCTGTTAGTTACCTCAACTCCATGAAGAATGAATGTTTTTTCAGCTTCACACAACGACATTACTATTTTAACATATAATTAACAACACTACAAAATACATACACTTTTTTATTAAATATTTAAATTTCTAACCTCATAAATATCACGTTCATTTGTTCAAGGTTGTGTAAGATTGGTTGCATATATTTCGCAGGAAATACTCTACTGTCTACAGGTTGATTACTAAGATATTAATAAGTACAGAAATATACATTATTCCAAGAAATTAACGCACCACAATTAACAATCGCAATATTGTTTAAAGTATTGCATGTAATGAAATACGTTTAATCATAGATATGCTTAAAATTAAGTAAACCATATTTTATCCAAGTTAACAACAATCAACGCAAAAATTAACAACAATCAACGCAAAATTAAAAAAATCCAAATTCGAGAACTGAAAAATTGTAAATTTACAAGTTCACTTGGCTGTGTTTCCGCCTCGACTTGTTATGACAGCTTGACAACGACGGTCCATGCTTGAAATTAACACACTTAATTGCTCTTTTGTCAAGATTATCCCACATTTCCACTAATAAATTCCCTAAATCGTTAAGAGTTGCAGGGGGTGGTTGAAGGGATCGTACTTGTCTTCCGAGAAAGTCCCAGAGGTGCCCAATCGGATTCAAGTCGGGACTTCTGGCTGGCCATTGCATAACAGGAATACCAACGTCGTCTATGTATTCTTGCACAATTCTGGCTGTGTGGGGCCGACCGTTGTCGTGCATTAATTGGAAGTTGTCTCCGATGTATGGGGCATATGGCACAACATACTATTCTAAGATATCCGTAATGTACCTCTGACTGTTTAAAGTGTCGTTGGGGAAGATGTGTATGTCTGTGCGGGCCGTAAAAGATATGCCTCCCCATTCCATTATTGAGCCACCACCAAATGCATTCGTGGGGGCAAAATTGCATTGAGCATATCGTTCATTTCGTTCGTTCGGCTAAAAACTCGAATGGGCCTATCACAATTCCCCAAACAAAATCTGGACTCGTCTGTGAACAAAATGCGTATCCAATCTTCATTTTCCCAATTCAAGTGGTGTCTAGCAAAATCCAATCTGCGTGTGCGGTGGTCTGCAGTCAACTATGGGACAGTAGCTGGTAAATTGGCTTGCAGATTTCCTTCCAGAAGACATTGGCGAACGGATTTAATGCTAATCTGCACATTATGTACTGCTGAAAGTTGTCTTTGGAGGGCTCTTGTGGTGGCAAAGCGCTCTCTTAGTGCACGCATTCGAAGAAAATTATGTTCTACAGCTGTAGTAGCACGTAGTCGCCCTTGCCCTGGTCGTCTGTCATGTTCGTTAGTTTCTCTGAAACGCTGGATGACCCGAGAAATGGTTGTGTGGTTCACCCCAAGCCTGTCAGCGATAGCGCGGAAAAGTATGGGCTGCGACACACTCATTACGACTTAAATTTCTTGAAAAACGTTGCATTTTAAATAAGACTAATCGTACAAGCAGTTGTTAGATAACAGCAACACGATTTCACATTTTAAAGTAAAACGAAACTGCAAGTAAATTGCAAATGTACATGTAAAATTGATTTTTTTTTTAAAGTTAAAGATGTAGAAACAGACCAAGAGTAACATGTGTCCATCAGGTTTGTACCAGAAATTCATTCCATGCATTTGGTTGAAGTAGATAGCGCACTACTTTTCTTTTATCGCAACATTCTTAATTGGTGCGTTAATTTCTTGGAGCAGTGTAGGTTTAATTAAAAGTGATATAATTTGAGACGGCGAGCATTTTGGGCAACTACCACAAGCCAATTGACTGTGGTTTAAGCCAAACAACCAATATTTACTTAAACCTTGCTTGTCTAGTAATTTTAAGTTAAATTGATTACGATATTGTTTATTTAAAAACCATATGTATACCACTATGGGCTTAAAATTAATAACAAGCCAAACTGTTGCCCCTGAGATAATTCACAGCTAGCCAGCTTATTTCTCCCCCTTTAAAGGTGGTTGACGCAAACTAACATATTACATACAGCATGGCAACCAATATCAGTTTTTCATTAATTCAGTTTAATTGATCAATGTTGCCAACTTATGCCAATAATAAGTCAAGACCACCGTCATTTGAATTTCCCACAAAACATATGATCTGGATTGTTTGAAGTTATAGATGTCAATGTACGACATAAACTTTGAGTTCAACATGATGGCTCTTCCGCGCGCTACAGTTGGAATTGTTACGAATTCTTAAATAATGTATTCTGAGGAAATTGGATTGGAGGAGTTCTGAATCCATGGCCACCAATAAGTTGCGGTGTTACTCCATTAGACTTTGTACTTTGGTGTACAGTTGATTTACCAAATATTTCGTATATTATATTTTTGTCCACCATTTATCAGTGAAGGGAAATTATTAGAATGTAATAAATGTGGGTCTCTTTGATTAAAGATAAGTTCGGATATTGTACCATTTTCAAAGTTTTCAAACTTATTCGACATATTTTTTATTCTCACTCTCTCTCTTTATCAGACATTGGTCCAGTATTGGACATAATTCTCCCCAATGCGTTTCTATTCGTCTCTGTCTCCTGCCAAACTAAAGCATTGGCGTCTTCCTATATCTCTGATGTCATCCGACGACCTAGCTTTTTTTTATTACCTGATATAAAGACTTTTGTTGAGAAGCTGAGTAAATTGTGTATAGTAGAAGAGATGCAGCTATCAATGCCAATCCCAAAAGCAATGTTTGTTATAAAAATTAATTTTAATTTGACCACTTATATATTAATAATTTCTGGTAGGTGTCTGCAATATTAAAAATGGTAGACATCTAATTTATTGCAACTGGTTATTAGATGAACATTTAGAAAATAGCGGCAACATTATTTGGACAGACGAATTAAAATTTTCCATTAAAATAATTTTCAATCTTCTCTTCTTCTTCACGTGCGTTATCCGTTCCGGATGTTCGCGATTAATAAGGCAGTCTGGACTTTGTTGACGACTGCTCGGAAGAGGTCTGTCGTTGTCATTGAGAAACAAGTTCTTAGATTCTTCAGCCAGGATATACGCCTGCGTCCGGGTCCTCTCTTTCCTAGCACTTTACCTTGTAGTCTCCCTTGAAGTATCTCATAGCGTTGTTCATTTCTCATGAAATGGCCGAAATATTGCAACTTTATGATTTTTATGGTTTTTACGATTTCGGTTGTTTCGTTCATTCTTTGCAGTACCTCAACGTTCGTCACATGGTTAACCCAAAATATTTTCAATATTCGCCTGTACGTCCACATCTCAAAAGCCTCGAGTTTCTTCACTGATGCTTCTGTCAGCGTCCAGATCTCAGCTCCATACAACAGGATAGAGAATACATAACACCTTAATAGTCGAATTTTTGTATTTAAATTTAGATCTCGAGTCTGCATGTTATCAAATGTTGTTCTGGCTTTCTCAATCCTGCACTTAATTTCTTTAGAATGGTTCCTTTGATCATTGATCGATGTATGTCATTGATGTTACTTTTTCGATTGGTTGGGAGTTTACTATTAAGGGTTCGGGTGGAATTGTATTTCTACTGATAACCATATATTTTGTTTTTTGTATGTTCAGAGCAAATTCGTATCGTCAACTAATCATTTCAATATTTGACATGAGTTCTTTTAAACCTTCGAAGCTGTCCGCGGCAGACCAGATTTCAACAGAAAGTTTCAATAAATGTTTGGTGAGACGTTGTGGGTTAACGAATTTGGTACCACAGCCATTTTCGATTAGGAGGGGAGGGTGACAAAGTTCATGTGCACTTAGGCCACAAAAAGGCGGGCCCGTTGTGCACTGAAGCCGCCCCAAACGTTTGATGAACTGGAGGATACTTGCCAGAGGTGTGTTGCGAATCCCAGATCCCAGACAAGTCGTAGTTTTCTCCATGGCAGCCATGCGCAAAATATTGCCATTCTTCTGGCTGTGATGGCCATTCTAGCTTGTCGGCATTTTTCTGTTTCGACCCATCTGTCGCAATGGCGTCTTTCAGTTTCTTGATTAATTATATATACCAGAAGCTATTCCGGGCGTTACCTCGCCAGGGCATCAGTCTGCTTATTGCCATATATTCCAGCATGATCTTTAACCCAGATGAGTTCTAGGACATTATTGCTAGATGCTAGGCTCCAGTATCACACCTAAGACAATTTGGGATTTATTCAGGGCTAGTAGGACCGCCCTACTGTCACCAGCTATTCTATTTTTTTTTTATTTTGGAGACCACGCTCCAGAGTCGTGTTTGTATACTGCATTATGGCCATCACTTCCGCTTGAAAGACGGTCGTGAGTTTGCCTAATGTTTTCGCGTAGGCTCAGGTCTTCCGAGAAGATACCTACTCCTGTGTCTTTTGGTGTTTTGGATTCGTTGAAGATGGATATTTCAGGTTCGGCTGCAATTTCGATGTTCGTGCTTTTTGAAGATAAATTTTGACGGGAGGGAGTCTACCACTGCCCCAAGAAGAGGCGTCTTATGGACAGCCACTTTCAAGATACTGTGGTGCTCCAGTACCTTTATCATTTCATTCTCAGTGTTGTCTCCTCTACGTACAGACGGCACTGAGAACGGTATGTATTGCAAGTGGTTATTAGATGGATATTTAGAAAATAGCGGTAACACGGTTTGGATAGACGAATTAAAATTTTCCATCAAGAGAACTTTCAATCAATTTGATATAAATTGGAGTTCTGTAAAACCTCGACAATTTCGGCAAACAAGATTTCAGCAGAGACTTTTAGTAAATGTTTGGTTAGACGTTGTTGTGTAACGAATTTTGGTACCATGGCCATATTTGTATTGTGATACAGTGGTTGAAAAGCTGTAATCTGAAATGCTATAAGCTGTTCAAAGAGGTATTGCCGTTAGATGTTACTACTGTTAACAACTGATTTCGTAAGAACTATTAAAGTGATCGCTTCAGATGTTGTTGGAAACCCCAAGTATTTGGTACTGGAGAATGTAAGACTGAAGAAGCGGCAATTGGCAGCTTTATTGGGGATTTTAAAAACCACGGTTTTAGGATTTTTACATGAGTACGTTGGTATGACAAAGGTTAGTCTAAGATGGGTTCCATGACTACTTTCACCATTCCTAATGCGTGTTCGCGTAGATGCGAGTAAACATTTTTTAGTGCGTTGCGAAGACATACCACATTTAATTATTAACCGACTTGTCCCTAAAGATAAAGCCTGAAACCATTATTATGATCCTGAAACGAAATAAGAGTCGATGCTATGGTATGTCAAGGGCTCCAGTTTTCCCAAGAAGTTTAAAGAGGTTTTTTCTGCACGAAAAACAGTAGCAATAATTTTTGGAACTGTCCAGGAATTTTTCTAATTGATTATCTGCAGAAAGGGTGGTGCAGTGACAGGGGAGTATTACGCAAATTTGCAGCTATTTGGGACCATTTTGACGAGAAACCAAATCAATATTTTTACAACGGATTGAAGGTGTTATTGAAACCTTGCAATACTTGCATTCAAAAGCAAGGCAACTATAATACAAAATAAATGTTTGTTGTTGATCTTGTTTATTTTCATGCCCAATCCAGAAATATAAAAACGGCGCCTTGTAGCAACATCACATACAATGAGAACATTTTACAGAAACAGTACTAAATTCATAAAATCATGGATTAAAAAATTGCTAGAATTTAAAATGAGAAGGGGTTTGTGTTAAGAATGTGGGTTGAGTATGCTGCTTTTCATGTTGGTAATCTTCGTCTTCTGCTTTGAGTGCTTTGTCTCTTACAAGACGTAGCGGTCTTCTTTCCTATAGCTGTGTTGTGCGTCTTAAAGTGCCATATACATAGAGGACCTATAGCTTAACGTAGGCTTCGAACCACGGGAAGTGTAAACACTTCCACTCCAGAGAAAATTTACTAGGTTGAATAACCTCCTGCTATTGCCTTGCAAGGGAAAACAGCCGTTAAAATTCCGATATTCCGTTACTCCAAATTGTCTTCAGGGGGTACTTCACGAAACAGCAATTTTAATACCTACTTATGTTTAGTCACCCCGTATGTTTTACACAGATCGACCAACTCAGTTGGTGTCTATATTTAGACTACTTTCTGGAGCTTCCAGGCGTGTTCTCATAACTGATAATAATATTTATTGGCATTGGAAAATAATTACTCGTAGGAAATAGCTGTTATTATAAGATTCAGATCGTTATAAACGTGGTGTTGAATTATGGTGTTAACAGGTCAGAGATGACTGAGAAATAGAATATTTATTAAGATTTATTTTTATTGAACATCGTCCTGTTTTCTCTTATAAAGCTGCATATCGAAGCTAGAGAATGAGTCAGGCTGTAGTAAATGTTTTCAAGGCAGATAGTAGATTACTTACTATTACGTTTTTTCCTAAAAAGTAAAATCTCCTTACTCCAGTCCCCTCATGCATTCTCGTTAGTCGACGGCAATATGAAGTTATGGGGAAAACGAGCTAGAAGAACAAGAAAAAATTGGGTAGAAGTACATGTTTAAGATGTACACAATTTCTTCACTATTCCTTTGCCAGCTTATAATGCTAAGACAGTCATACACGTTCTACTACCTCTTCATATACCTCAGTTGAGAAGGTGCCAATGCATACCGTTATTGCCTTTGATGCTAGTTCCAGTAGGTATCAACACTAACAGTAAAATTAGTAAATTCATTATATTCCATTATAAAGGCCTTAAAAGCAGATTGAGTGTTATCATGGTAAGCAGTATCGTTTGTTTGGCTTACTATTATGTGTGGTATGTAAATAAAATTAAATAAAATACATTCTATTTTACTTATCTTTTGATTACCTAAAAAGTCCTGCGTTAATCAATTATATTTAATGCAGAAGCTGGGAACCTCTGAACCTAAAACTGCCTATAAATATAGAATAATCTACTAGTTTACTTGTTTTTTTCATCGTCTTCATTATTTGTTTTAAATTAAATCCACATAATTGGTCATTATCCTATTTTTGAATGTTTATGTGTACGTGCCTTTTCTTCGTAACGCTTTTTGTCTCCATTTTTCTTTCTACATGTCTATAATCTTCTCCATTAACCTGTTTCGTGACCAATTTGTTTTATTTGTATTTTCGTTTATCTTATATCTAAGGCCTCATCGCCTCCGTTTTGGGTTTACATCTTTAATTGATAGTTATCCTGTTTTTGTTTCGGTGGCTTTTTTTTTCCTATCCTAATTTTACCTTCTACTACAGTAATTCTATGTGTCTGCATTTTCTCTTCGGCACCACGTTATTACAATTTATTAAAAAAAACATATTCTACTGGTGTCTATATGTTATCGATTCTGTTTCCACCAGTTTTTCAGTTTTTGTGTCTTTCCGTCCTTTTGTTTCTTTTCTCAATTTGTTTTGTGTTATGTATAAGTCGGTTGCATAGCGGAGCACTGCGGGCGCTGGTTAAACGGTATTCATAGTCCAGCACAATCCGTGCTGGTCAGTACTCGGTTGGGTGGATCAATATAGTAGGCCAACCTTGTCTTTTTTCATCGTCTTCGTTGTTTGCTTTACATGTTTAACTAGAGATTATTCTATTTCTGTTTTATTGATCCCTGTTTTCTTTGTTTATACACGCTTTTCTCTCTCAGCCCTGTGTTCTCTTATACTGCTATTTTATTTCTCCATTTTTTCTAACATCACTTCCTTTTACTTCATTTCTAAGTCGCCATTTTCTTACGATATTTATCTGTTCTATTTTCCTTTATTCGTTACTTTTTGTTTGTGTTATTTTACTTTACACTCGTTCGTTATTTTCTTCTGTACTCTTTACCGGTTTCGTCAACTATTTCAATTGCCTTTTTCTCTATCTCCCAACATCTGTTTTCATCTCGTTTTTATTAATTTAATAATTTATCGTCTGCATTATTTGCCTTACATTCGTAATTGGCGGTTGTCTTATTTTGTTTTTAAGTTTCTTTTTCATGTATATGTGTCTTTTCTTCCAACGTCTGTCTTCTTTTTTAGTAATACTTTCACCTCCCATTTTTTTCTGGCTCTACCTTTTTCTAATTTTTCATTTTTACGTTGCCATCTTATTTTAATATTTACTTGCTCTGTTGTTTTTGTCTTAACCTGTTCTTCGGCGTTTCTTTCTATTTGTATTTGTTTTTTCCTTATTGGACTCTGTACTCATCCCTTGTCTTCGTCTATACCTTTTAACTATTCTGTTTCATGATCACTTCCCTTAATTTTATTTTCTGTTGTCTTTTATCTTCGGATTCCTTTTTTTATTCTTCTTTCATAGTCTTCATTATTTGCTTTATGTCCTTAATTAGAAAGCATACCATTTTTGTATTATGTATTTCCTTCTTACCTCTGTCTGCTTTTATAGCCATATTTTGTTTCCATTTTTTTGGCTGTATTCTCCCCTATATTATCATTTTTAAGCAGCCATTTCGTTTTAATATCTATCCCCTCATGTTTTTATATTTCCATTAGGTCCTGCATTTTTGTTTGTATTCATTTTTTCTGTATTTTACTTTCTACTCGCCCATTGTCTGCTTCTATACCTTTTATCTGTTTAATGAACAATTTCTTTTGGGTCCCCTATTTCCCATTTTCCTCAAAACATTTTAACTGGTTCCTGACAAATTCCTTTTACTATATCTTTACCTACTGTTTTCTTCGTTTTCTTTCGAATCAATTCTTTGTCACGGTTTTGAGAATTTGCGTCGCATCCTTAATTGATGATTATTCTCTGTCTTCTTAAGTGTATGCTTCTTATCACTGTCTTGTTTTATGGAAATTGTTTTGTTTCCATTTTCTGGCAACACTTTCATCTACTTTATTTTTAAGTTACATTTTCTTTGAGATCTTTCTGCTCTAGTTTTTCTGCATGCTCTCATCTTTTTTTAAGTTCTCGTTTCTGTTTTCTCATATTACTTTGTATTCGTTCATTGTATCCCTTTACATCTTTTGCCTATTTCGTGTAAAGTGAGTTTAACCATCATTTCCTTTGTACGTTTATCTTTCTGTTTTGATCTCTTTCCGTTCAATTTTCTCCACTACGTTTGTTCTTTACTTATGTTTGTTTACCCAATTCCTAGCGTAGATTTTAATGAAATTCCTAGATAATTTAATAATGCAGTATTCTAAAATGTTCAAAATGTTATTTCGTAGAAAACAGAAACTATACTTAGTTTTAAGATTGTCTGACACCTAAATTATAAATTCTAGAGGCACGCCACTGATCTCTCTGATTGCTACTTCGTTGATGATGGCAATTAAATACAAGAATCCGCAATCAGCAGAGATGTTTCAGTTTGTTTCGCAATAAGTAAAGCAGAAATCAGCAAATTAACTCTAAAGCACGTCTGTTGCCATCAATCAAAAGCAACTCTTACACACCTGTACCGTTGTGCCAGATGTTCCGCGACGTGTTCATAAAGCCTTTTATGGACACCATCGCTCATTAACATAAGGAAATTCAAAATAAAACCAAAAAACGCAAACACCATACTGGTTGCAAGACGAAGGTTTTGCCAGCGTTGAGCAATTGCAATATTGTACCTGGCGGACATTAAGATTAATTAATTAAATAGACGTTCTTGATAGCTGGGTTAGGTACTGGAATTGTTGCTGGTACACCTTAATAAAATCTCAAACGTTTAAGATGTTTGCATGCATATAAATTATCGTCTAAACAAAAATTCGAATTTATTAGCCAGTTGGTAAAACCCATTTTATTACGTGAAACTAGTTTTTAGGAAACTCCGCAAAAATGGTGACGGAAATGAACTGACACACAACAAGAATGAAGTAACACCCACGAGTTTTGATTTAATGTGCGTGATATTATTAGTAGTGAATTAATATTTCTGGTTTTCAAGTTAAAAATTTTTGTAGAACACGAACCTATGATTATTTTTTAACACAAACTATTTTGCATTCAAGTTTTCTTCTTATGTTGTCGTTTTGTTTGAGATCTGTTCTACTAAAGTCAGCTAAAACATAAAAATAGCTAGTTTCTTTGATCAGTCGTATGACTGACCTCGACGAATGCTTGGGGTAATATTTCTATAGAAAATGCTCTCTAGGGAGACATTTACCTTGGATTGACAAAGTCCATACACCAAATGACCGCACTTCAACTGCACCAAGCATTCAAGATTTCGTTAAATAAACTTCAATTAAAGTGATTTAATTTTTCGCAATTAACATATGCATCCTATCACTTGCGCAGCGGGTTCAATGCTTGTGCTCTGTTCACACACGTAAATATATTCATATAGACAAGAAACAATCAGTTAACTGTGTGCATGTATAAGTGTCAGTGTAGGAAGAGACACTTTTAAGAAGGAAATAGCTACACTATCAGCTACTTACCAAAAGTTGCAGCTAAGCTATGCTACAAGTTAATGTTTTAAGTAGCTAACAGTACAGCTACTACCAGGGCAGCCTTTTAAGTTTTTACGAAAACTAGGAAAGAAAAAGTATTTTTAGAACAAACTGTTTTATTGCTTTTCAAAATATTCGCCTTTAAGATTTATACACTTTTGCATAAGTTCAAACCAATTATCGAATCATTTTTTCCACTCTGAAGTTGGTATCTCAAAAACACGCTTTTTGAAGGCTTCAACAGCTTCTTGAGGTGATAAAAATCGTTGTCCACGCATTTTTTATTTTACATTCGGGAACACAAAGAAGCCATTAGGCGATAAATCAAACGAACAACTTTTGTTGGATTCGTTGAACTGTAATTACCTTTTAATGGCTGTATAACAAAAATGCTATTAACTTATCTTCAACCTCTTAATACCAATTTCCACAAACCCAAACAAACCTATCTACAGAACTATTTCCCAGAAAAAAAATAAGGTTCCCAAAGTGTATAAAATAAATTTCAGCAATAAATAACATTGTAAATAAAAACTCTTAGGTAACCTTAGAAAATAAAATATTGCCATATAAACCTCCAAAACATTTTAAATACTGCTGGAAACAGATTTAAGTAGTGACGTTTGGACGCATAGCGCGACATTCTTCTCTTTCTCTCTGTTTCTTTCTACTGAACGTGTCAGCCAACAGAATACGTCACACGTACAGTGTTGGTGTTGTTTCGTTCGCAGATGTCACTACGACATACGTCTTTGTCGGAAATATGAATCTGCGAGCAACGAACAAAGACAGAAATGCGTTCAGTTTGTGGCATGCAAATAAAGCGCTAATCCGATAATTTGTAAGAACTATACGAATATATTCAAGTTTCGTCACCTGTTACGATGTTGTATACGGATTTTGCAGTTCCTCGGTCGAATTTTTTGAGCATTTGCTTACACCAATTAACAAGAGCCTTTTTTGAGCTTTCGTCAAATTATGCGGGATCCATCGGGCACAGATCTTTTTCACAACTAAATGTTCATGCAAAATCGAATGTACTGCAGTCCTTGATATGCGTAAGGATGCGTCTTTCTCACTGTAAGTCACATGCCGATCTTCTACAATCATGTTGCGCACAGCATTGGTGTTTTTTGGAATAACAACCGATTTTGGTCGACCTTCACGAAATTCATCACGGGCGGAAGCACGACCACGACGAAATTCTGCAAACCAATTGTAAACAGTCTTTTCTAATGGTGCTTCATTACCAAAAGTTTTGTTGTTGAGTTAGGCCTTTACTAAAATTGTAAAAAATCATCCACAAAAACATTCACCTGAAATTTGCATTTTTTCACAAAATTGCTTTTTTTTAAACGCTCATTGTAAACAAACTACTCGGTCAATTCCTAAGCTGCCACTGTTTTCACACAAAAAATTTAAAATTTTACGAAAATATTAATGACACATCTCAATAGCGCCACCTAGAGGTCGTTTGTAAGAACTTAAAAGGTTAGCTTCGCACTAAAGTAGGTATTTTAGCTACCTTTTCGGTAAATTTTATAGAAATTTAACTAAAATCTAACCTTAGCTGTAATTTCTTTTCTCGTGCGTACTGCAATTTTTTTCATTGTTTTTTATAATTCCAGTAATTCAGGAGCAAAAGTAATACTCAGAAGCGTATTTTAACAGTTAAATTAAGAACACTTTTTTTTAGAAGTGTGTAGGACATTTAACGGAATGTTTCAAATGGAATTTGAAGATACCAATGCAGAATATGTAGGATTAAAATTTATTACTAGGTTGTGTACCTTTTTCCATACCTTTGTTATTTATGATTAGTACTTCTAAAACCTTATAGTTATAACTCTAATGCTAACTCTAAGTAGTTTGGAGCTTATAGGAAATTTAAGTAAACATTTTTTCTACATTTTTTAAAATTAGTCTAATTTCTGTAGCGATGTCTCTTTTGTCCGTTAAAGTAACTCTTGCTACCGTTGCCAGACACTTTCTATGTTGAGTGGTTACAAAAAATGCTATAGCTTTAAGTAAAACGTTACACACAGCAAAAATTAACTATTTCCTTACTATATCGTAGCTGCATTTAGGTAACTTAATAGTCAGGAATGTCACAACTTTCCTTACAATTTAGTAACTATTAAGTAACTTTTATGTAACTACAAATTGTAACGTTACTACAAATAGTCAACTAATAGTAAGGAAATTGTCAAGGAATGGTCAATGTATTGCAAGGAAGTAGTCACTTTGTAGTAACGAAATAGTAAAGAAATAGTCACTTTATAGAAAGGAAATAGTAAAGAAATCGTCACTTTGTAGTAAAGAAACAGTCACTTTATAGTACCGAAATAGTAAAGAAATCGTCAGTTTGTAGTAACGAAATAGTCACTTTATAGAAAGGAAACAGTAAAGAAATCGTTATCTAGCAGTAACAAAATTGTAAAGAAATAGTCAGTTTGTAGTAATGAAATAGTCACTTTATAGAAAGGAAATAGTAAAGAAATAGTCCACTTTATAGCACTAAATAGTCAATAAATTGTAATATAATAATATATAAAAAAAAATCGTTTTGTTCTTTAAATTTTATTTATTAATCAACTTAACCTTATAAACTACTATATAAAAATATGTTTTTTGCTTTATTTTTGGAACGGATTTTGTTGCGCAGCGTATCCACACCTTCATGTATGAAACAACAGCGATGGCGGCATGATGAATTTTTTTTTGTGGCAGCTGAAAAAATATATGTAACAATTAGAATTAATGCTATCACTTCACAAATGTGAACTATTCAAAAAGTAAGAAAGCATTCTGCTACAGCAGTAAATTCATGTTATTTTTTCATAATACGAAAAATTAATTATAAAATACTTACAGTAAATTATTCGTATACTTTTCATTTTCTGTAACTGTATCTTGCCATTTGCTCCCGTCCATCCCATCAGTCTTGCTCCATTATCGCTAAAGATCTTTATTAAAATCAGTTTAATGGCTTTTCGATGGTATCGCCGCCGACACAGCGTAAATGAGAAATCTAGTTATTAAAATATAATTATTAAAAAATCAATCTAATTAACAAAAACATATTAGAAAATGCTATTCGTTGAATCTTTTGTGCTTGTATGTAAATTTACAAAAATTTTGTTTCATAATAGAACAAATTTTATATCAAGAGCAGGGTATATATTTTATATGACTAGGTATATAATTTAAAACTGATGAATTAAGTACATTGACACTTTGAAAACCTCAGAAAATTACACTCTATATAAATTAATTTAAATTAACAGCAAATAAGAAAATAACTTACCTGTACTGTAATAATTATTCGACTGCTTGACGCAAGAGTAAAAAGCTTCTCACAGCACAACTGCACAATAATAAATACTTTTTCTAAAACTCCTTGCAAAAGAAACAGTATTAACCCAGGTTAGAAAACCCCATTTCCTGTTGATAAGAAATACCGCCTCTTGGAGGGTTTACAGCTGACCAACTTATTAACAGTATGCAAGTATTTACCTAACTGCACTTAACTGTCTATCTTAAAAGAACTGGACGTTTGTATTTATTTTACACTTCTTCTTAGCTAAAATTTCTAGAAGATGCGTCATTGCTATTCGTAATGGCAATCGTCTATACCTTAGTTTTCTTTTCTGTAGGATTTTTTCCCTATTTTTTTTCTGGACTTTTATCGGTGGCTTTTCGTTCTATGACATTTTATTCCTACAACCGGTACTTTTTTTAATGCTTATAAGCTTATATTTTCAAACATTTTCAAATGATATTATTTGGTTTTTCTTCTGCTTAAAAGGTCGCACTCAAATGATAATGTTAAGTGACTTCTTTGTAATTTATTTAATGATATCTACTTACTTCTTGTCTAACCTAACACTTTTAACTTCATAGTTACTTTTGTTAATATATGTTATATTATTCAGACTATCCCAACAAACTTAAATTATCTACAAATTATTACTCATAATAAATAAATGGACATGGTACTATTTTCTTACGGCATGACGCCAAAAGACAGTAGCAAGTCTGTTTTTTTTTACTACAATAAGTAAGTTTATAGGTATATAACTATTTCATGCTCGCTGCGCGTCAATTCATCGTAACGTTACTACCTGTAGTAACCAAATAGTTAAGAAATAGTAAGGTGACAGTTAGCAGTGATAAAATAGTAACGAAATTGTAACATCACTATTTGGCGCAAAAAGCAGTAATGTATCTATATTGTTACGGCATACCGCCAAAAAATAGTGGCATGTCTGTTTAGTTACTACAATGAGTAAGTTTATAGACACATGACCATTTTTTGCTCACGGAGCGTCAGCTTATTGTAACGTTACTATCTGTAGTAACTAAATGGTTAAGAAATAGTACGGTGACAGTTAGTAGTGAGAAAATAGTAAATAAATTGTCACATCACTATTTGACGCAAAAAAGCAGTAATGTTACTGTTTATTCCCTTAAATGTGTGGACTTGCAGGTACTTGACTATTTCCTGACGATTTAATGCAAATTTTACGTCACCTTACAACAAATGAGTGACATAATCGTCACTAAATAGTAAACTGACTATTAACAGCCGACGAAATTGTAAAGAAATAGTAACATTACAATCGAATCCTAAAGAAATAGTAAAAATATAGTAACATTGCTACAATTTGTAGTCAACTTTTGCTGTGTGGGTAAAAAAGACATGTCAATTTTAACATCTTCTTCTTCTTCTAGTGCCTTCTCCTACCGGAGGTAATATATAATAAGTCTTCCCGTAGGGTTAACTGCAGCAAAGTGTACCTAGTGCAACTGGCATATTCACATTGCGTTGATTAAAAGCGATGCAGCTCGGGGTGTATGTTCCAAGCAATACGTACACAAATACGATATTTATTACAATTGCACAGGCATTGGGCTATGTTTTAGCAAAAAAGCGAAGGATTTCAATGGTTTAACTCTACTGAACGTGCCGCTTACATTTAAGGTCAAGCAAAAACTTTTGTACCATAGGATTATTTGAAGTATTGCAGTGGTTATATATTTTTTTGTAGAAGCTGTTTTTCAATATATTAACAACTTAGTGAATCACTCTGTATCAATACAAACAATTAATTTTCATCTAGCATTACAAAACCTTCGACTTCAAAAACCTTGAAAACAGTTCTCTAAAATGTCTTCCTAACAGTTCTTATAAATGTATAACAACAAATCGTTTCTCGCCATATATTTCTCATCATAGCGAAAATGAACACAACACACTACTTTTACGTTTCTTTATAGCAAACTTGAACCATAAAGAAGATTTACATGCTAAATTTAATTTCAACAAACAAGGTAAGTTTGTTTTCTCAAGGATGTGAGGTACAACTTAAGCATTTACATTTTGATTGCCATGACGCAATTTCAAACGATCATTAGGCAGGCAAAACTAAGCAAATCACCGCAATACGTAGAAATGATTTGAATAACACTTCTTTTTAATTTGTAGAACGTTTTTTGCACCAGGTATCTAACTTTTTGCGTTAAACAGTAAGATACTTCTAGTCATACAAGCTATTTCATTAACGCATACTTCTAGTTATTTGCATAATTACATATTACAACAATTACGGTATGGTATCAAATTTAGAGAGGTGTATAATTAACTATTTAACTTAACGTAAATGTTATAATTTAGTTTCAAATGAATAATAGGCTTTTATGTGTGTTTGTTCAATCGTTCACGCTTAACAATTAAATATTTGGAAGCTTTCTTTAATAGTTCAGATGGCACGATTGGAACGTATTGTCATTTTTTGAATTTTGACACAATAATTGGCAGCGATGATTTGCAAAAAGTCGAGTCGGTAGCAATGTTTTGGTTGTTAGAAATGGAGCAACTGTCCATCACCATCACCATCGAGCTGCGAGGGAGACGAGAATCGCTTAACAAGGTCATAGGCTAATAAATCAAAACTTCAGTCACTGTTGCGGCGTTGCCAGTTCGCCCCGGCTCCAGTCATGTTCCGTAGACCACTTTTTGTAACGCCACGCAGCTAAGCTCAACATTTTGAACCAGCAATATTCTATTTTGGGTTAAGTATGTTCCGTTTCGTAAATCAGATGTGGGCACACTCATACACACACAAAACGAATATATTTGAGCAGTCAGTCAGTCTCTGGGTGGGCAAGAAGAGTCGAACCCACGCGTCCCGCGTTGTTGCAAGATCTATTAAAGGATAATAACTTTAAAATATTGTGGTACGCGCAATCTACAGCGACGCACGGATATATCGTGAGACAGCAGAAAATAAGCATAAAATAAGAGAGCCCGCTCTGACAACACAATTAACTCGTAAAATAAATACGAAATCTGCTACAGAGTATGTCTGGTGTACAGTTACGGTTATTATGCGATCGTAACATTTTTATAGTTCTTATGAAGAGCTGTGACTGTGGCGGATGGGGCGATTAGAACAGATGTGAAAACACGAGGTACTTCTCCTGACAACGCTTGCGGCTCTCTCAGTTCCAACAACCTCTCGTACGGAATGAAAAATTGGATGCCGTATCAATTGCAATCCTCCTATAAATTATATAAGCCGTACGTTGCTGTACATTTTCTCATGTCATCCTCATTAGCATGTCTCCGCATATCTGCATAATGATATGAAATACCACTGCTGCAGCTCAGTGCAAATCGCGGTTGCAATGACAATTAATGTCGAGAATCACTGACGTACACGTTTTGGTTTTGATTTAATGGCGGTATAAAATACGATTATTGTGCATAAAACTCTTTCACAATTCACAACGTTTAGCTGAAATGCCGAATGATAAAACTCGGCCGTATTGCTCTTTTTACGTATCACTAATACTAAGTTTTAACTAAACTTTAACGTTTTTCCCGAAAGAAGAAAACGATTGTGTATATGGAAGTAACAATTTTAAAATGGAGCTACTGTAATTCAAAAATAAATCATCGAGAATTTACGATTCGTTCAGATCCTGTACACATAAATATAGTTTTAACTTATGTGCTATAGTAATTCATTATATTTCTAATATTTTGTTAAATAAACTAGTGCGTTCACCAAGCAAGAATCCTGTATATAAGACCGACAACTTTAAAATAGTAGTCCCTATATTCCAATAAATAAGCTTACGCAGAGAGTTTAAGCTTATTTGATGTCCCCTACACGGGCAGATTGCCTTTTTACTTGAGACCCAGACTAAAATTTAATTAATTTTGTATTTTTCAAGCAACTAAATAACAATAGTGTATATAAGACTGGGCACTTTAAAATATAGAACTATATTTCAATAAATAAGCTTTACTTTAGGTTTAGAATGTAAGCTTATTTGATGTTTTCTACTCGGGAAGATAGCCTTTTTAGATACCAGCTAAACGACAATTTAATTAAATTTGTAGTTTTTAAACTGTACGTTCACAAGACAACAATGGTACGTACAGGATTGCATTTTTGAAATATAGTCAACATATTTCAAGTTTCCTTAAACAATTTGATTCTATATACTGGAGTATGTATGGGCTATAAAACAATGGTTGTTTATACAGTACTGACAATTTAAAACCAGCACAATATTTCAATAAATAAGATTCCCCAGAAAATTTCAGATTATTTTATGTCTTTTACACGGAAACATTGCCAATTTATTTATACCTAGAGCTCGGATTTATATAAACTAAATACAATCAAAATATTAGCATAAATATGCTCTGTAAATAAGCAGAAAATGCTTCAAATATGATAAAATAAGCATGGTGTATATGCACGTTTATATAGGCGATGTTATCTTAGGGCTAAATAATAATAACATACTTATATTAGCTTTGTTATATACGAAATATGAATATACAAGAAAACATTAACACTAGGATGCTAAACAAAAATTATTAATCTTGAATAATCTAGATTTATTTATTAACTTCATTGTTACTACTGTTGTAGCAATGTATAACCATGTGCTTCTATACATTGTGTATGGTAAAAGATCTCCTATCAGAAAGTATGTGTTTACAAATACAGTAGCAACTTCTTTTAATCTATCGGTTATAGCGAACCTAAACTAAAGTCCCGAAACACGGCTAATTAGTTAAACATTTTTTGTTATTATTGCTTATAACGAACAGATTTTTGCGTCCCCTGAGGTTCGTTATAAGCGAAGTCTACTGTAGATAAACTTATTTCAACATCTACAGATGCAATACGAAAAGATTTTAAATTAGCGATTATGGATGGAATTCGTTTATTTAGGACGTTATGCTATATTAAACAAACAGCATATACAAGGTTTTCCCAAAAGCCTAAGGAAGACACGTCAGTACGGCTTCCTCAATATTCAAATATACAGTTGTTGTACTTGTAATACTAACCTCGTAATTGCCACGGCAACATAGAAGTTGGTCAATTGAAAAGTAAGATCATAAACCGAAAATATTTTGTATCTGCTTGCACTTTATTTCTTGAAGGTTGTCAGAACACAAAGTTTTACTAAACGCGGGAGCATTACCTATCAACTAAATTTTCCAAATATGAACAATATGCACCAAGTTGCTGAACTATGCTTAAATATGCATCGAATTACTAAAATATGAAAAGTATGCAATTGAGTTGGTTCCAATCAACTCTAATTCACATAATTCGTGCAGAAACGAGATCATTAGGAACTCAGGTTACTTTAATGAATATGCTTTTGTAGAGAATTTAAGCTCACTTGGCGACTTATACATAGGACCATATCCTCTTTACTTATAACCTACACTAAATTTTAATTAAATAGAAACAGAATTTAATTTTGTACATCCTGTATTGGTAACTTCAAATGTTTAATTTTGCCATTGCGTTAGTTAGTTAATGTAGCAAGTTGCCTTTGTTGTTGGCTTACAATGGGTAACAATGACAAAATGGTTTTTTTCAAATACGAGTACAAAGTATGCTTCAGCTGTTAGGCTTTAATATATATTTTTCACAGTGCCGGCTTCGCACGGTAAGCAAAGGATGCGTCTCATCGGGGCGCCATACACGAAGGGCGCCGAAATTACCTTGCGAAACATTGTTTTATAGTTTCCAATGAAAATATATTGTGTCAATAAATTCATTAAGGGCGTCGAAACAATTTTTACATCGGGGCGCCATAATCCCTCGGGCCGGCACTGATGTTTCATGTTTCAAGTAGTAACTGTAGTAAATACAACATTTAACTTACAAACCGGACATCTGGCGTCGCTATGCTCCGTTACCATCGATAATACAAAAGATCAGAACAACGTCGATAACACAGATAATCTAAATAAGAGTGTTAAAGAATGCCCTGTGTCTAATACAACACCACCCGATGAACAAATACCTAACAAAGGCTTAAAAAGACAGGTTTCAAATAGTACATCAAGTGAAACTCCGAAAGATATTCTAAGCACTAGCCACGGTGCACCAGAAATCCTCGAACCCAAAAATCCCAATCAAATACCGAAGAAATGTAAGTTATCCTCAACTAATTCCAACATAGCACAAATTCTTGAAGAACACCTAAAACCCCAAAATCAAATCTACGACAAAAAGAAAAACTATCCTTTACCCTATGACCTTATGGATAATACCTATAGCGCAACTGATCCTTTCAGTGTAGCTTTAGGTTACACTACTGATATTGAAGGGTTAATAAATATGTTGACTGTCCTCTGAAAAATAAGTATGACAAGCCATTTTACCCGGATAAGAAACAAACTCTTCCAAGGGCAAACCGTACCTACAGAATCTGATGGAAGCTCCACTTACTCAACTCATTCTAAATTCACCATCACCCAATGGAATGTAAACGGGTTTTATCCCCGTTTTGAAAACATCAAACAACTTCATTGTGAGAAGTATAAAAATTTAAGGAAACAGTGTCAAATACCCCCAACCATGGAGGAAGCGTTCAAAACTCCCTTATAGATCATTCAGTTATTCCAAAGGACCAAGAAAATAGATTTATTATAAATATTATACTTGCTTTTAATGTATCTTCCCTATATAATTATAATTGTAAAACAGATTAAGTGCTAACGACCAATGTAGTCGAAGCACCATAAACTAAATAAAAAAAAACCTTTAACTTACATCTCTTTCCAAGTGTAAGACCGTACGTCTCACCATGAAATACTGAAGTACAGATTTACGTCTACATTCGCATTGACAAGTACTCACTGCTATTTGGCTTTTAACCTGATGATAGAACGAAATGCCCTTTAGTTCAATACCTGAAGTTATCGCCTGGTATAAACAAATATCACAACAGTTTTCAACAGGTCATGCCACGATGTTTTATTTTTGACAAATTTTGCTCCTGTATAAATGTACAATAATAAAGTGGTTTGGGACTGCTGTCTTATTTTATACTCTTCGTTCATAAGTTGATATGTCTGTCACTAATCCTTTATATGAAGGCCACATGAAAAATAGTTTACTAAATAACTTGGAGTGTAGTATCTACCTTTTAAAAGCAGCTTTCCCAACTTGTAATTTGTAAAAGTTAAACTTGCTTACAATTCTTTGATTTGTAACAAACTGTTTTTGGTGATTCCTACAAAACATTATCATCGTTTATATAAAAAAAAATATCTTTTATGTAATTCACAAAGTAATAACATAGTACACAGTACCCACATTAGCAGTACCGTGTATTGCAAAGAGTATCATCGAAATTTAAGTACCAGCTTCCCATTAAATACCAAGACGATTAAATTTTTTCCTGAACAGGTGCAACAAACGGAACATATTAATCTACCTGGAACCTAAACGCCAAGTGATGCTTTCAAACCGTACGTAAATGCAGTCCCTGAAATAACAATTCATGCGATAAATAATCAAACTTTTATTGGTGATGGTCCTTAAGAAAGCATAAGAGTTACTTTTGATATTTTGATTATCGTGATACATGAAGCGTAATTATTTTCAGTCACGCGAACGACAGGGCAGTAAACGTAACTGTTAGATAATTAAATCAAACGCTTTTATGGCATGTAATATGGGCAGTATTACTTCAATGAAAAGTAAATACTGCGGGTAATAAAAACGAAAAAAGGACAAAAAGTAGAAAATCGATACAAAAGCAACTTGAAGTATTACATCATGAAAGTTCTTATATCGACAATATTAGTCAGCACTAATAATTGTTTATCCGTCAGATTATTAATTCTTAAAAATCATTCGAATTTACGTAATTCAGCACATGTTATAGTATAACAATTTTAAAACAATAAGCAGGTTTGAATGATAAAGCTGGAAATAATACCCTCTATTAATAATTATTCTATAGCATTTAAAAATGGCAAAACTAAAATATCTGTTCTGAATCAAAGCGCCCGCTCCCCGTAAGTAGGAGTTAATTTTAAATTAATAGCATTCATCGGCGCTCGTTGCATTTAAATATGTAATTAACTTCTCATGTAGTTTATAATTGCATTCAGAGTTCAATTAGCGATTCAGTGAAATAATTTAGTGTTCGCACCATTTATTACCCATATCAGGTACTCAAAGTGTGAAGATTGTAATTAAGGCAAGTGCGCTTTTGACCAGCTGGAAGGGTTTTGATTATCAAAATCTGCCACTTGCAAGTGCTTCCATTTCTTGGGCAGATAGAGTGTCGGTTTGCACTTTAACAAAAACTCTATTTCGAATTAAACTTAATCGTAGCCGGTGGTTTCAGCAACCACAACTTCTAATTTAATACTACCGGTTCGTGTTTCTAACGTCAAGTCAAACCTGCTCAGAAATGCAATTTGAAATTCGACCGTAAACGATTTGCCATAATAATAACTAATAAAGTGCGAGTAGTGTTTGAGGTAAATACTAAATAGCCGGCGTTAGTTAATGAGAGCCGATAATTACAGCGCCACACCCACCGCACTTCCCCTCGTAATAAATATGTTTGCATTCAGCTGACACGTAAACGCAGGCCTGTTATTATGTCGTCAATTAAAAGCATATTACGTTAATTCACAAACGAATGCTCCTGCTGCAATGTATTCCGAGGAGTAAATGTGGGTCAGTGTCGACGAAAGTGCGAGTGAATTGATTTATGGACTAACTCTGAATATCGCATCGTAAATTCCAGCAGTGGATGCTGTGTAGTATCTCAATCCGTCTCTTTATGGGTCGACCATAACTACGTTTTATGAGTGGCTGCGACATCCGTCACCTTGTTTCCCTCATATAACTAATAATATTCCGTGACTCCGCCAAGAAAACGGCTGGAAGTTTGCCTTCACGTCATCGTAAACGCTGCACTAATTGGTGTAACTCAAATTCGAATACGGCATTACAAATCACAGACACATTCGGTCGAACTACAGTGTTGGTGTTTCACAGCCAGGATTGTAGCTCCAAATTAGTGCTTTTATGTAAAGTAATCAGCTCTAATCTTAATTGCTCCAAAAACAAGTGCCTTGGCCATTCAAACGCATAAATTTAATTTCCTTTCAAAGTATCGAATTGGATCTTCGGTGTTTTAAAATTCCTTCTACACAATAATTAATGGATTATAAAAACTTAAGTGCCATTAATTCGTTATCACTCTTAATGGGATAATGTGTAAAAAAAATAAAAATTAATTATGGAAACCCGTATAAAGTAACAGAATTAACTGCCAATTTTTTTAATTATATAACGAGACGAATAGTGTTATTTTAATAATTGAAATATCAGTAAATTCTTGAATTACAGTACACTCGCGATATGATAAACATCGCCTAGAACAGTGGTGTTCAACTAATGGACGTGAAACACTATTCATCGGATACGTCTCGACTACCAAATCCATTCTGAATGGTAGAAGAAGAAAACCATAACAACAACATATTTAGAATACAAGAACAGTGTTGGTTATGTTCATGGCTACTCCGAAAAATGCCCATAGATCTTTAAAATTATAAAAGTGGGCCAACATCTTTTAAATGCTGAAAGTGTACTGATGTCTAATAAATACATAAAAATTTAGATAGAATGAACTAATAGTACCCTCACGAGTCTACAATTTTGGTACTTCACTTATTTTATACTTTCTCCGTCTCTTAAAGGTTACAGATGTTATGATAACTTTAGCGATGTGTGTAACTTAGAAGTATGTATAGGTTAAAATAAATTTTGTGGAGAACTGTGTCGGTAAAACACCGATTGTTCATAATAAATATAGCTAAAGCAAACCGTAAACAAGCTGCTAAGTATTAATAGTAGACTTGAAAATACACAGAAAACAATTAAGTAACTATCATTAAAAAGTAGTATTGGAAATAGTGAACATATAATGAATTTTGTAATGGTACGCTCATACTGAAATGTTTAATAATAAAGATATAATGATATATAACATAATAAAAACAAAAGGAATTTTGAAATAGTAAAAAGATATTGAAATCAATAACGAAATTTAAAATATTGAACACCTAAAATTGGAGAAATGGACCCATATTGAAATTGACTAGTAAACACCTTAAAATTTGAATTAGTGAATACATAATGAAAATTGATGTAGTGAACACATAATGAGGTTTCACATATTAAACCCCATGTCAAAATTGAAGTAATAAACTCATACCTAATAACATTTGAAATACTGGCCACCATGTGAAAATTGAAATAATGCACATATAATGAAATTGGAAATGGTAAACACGTATTAAAATTTGAATTATTGAACACATGATGGAAATTGAAATTGTAAACACATGCTAAGGGGTTACATATTGACCATCATGTGAAAACTGAAATAATGCACACATAAAGAAACTGGAAATGGTAAACACATATTGAAATTTGTATTAGTGATCACATAACAAAAATTGAAATAGTGAACACATAATGAGGTTGAAATAGTGAACACATACTGAGGTTTCAGATATTTAATTAATTAAAAAGAGAAATACTGAATACATTAAAATTGCAATTCTGTACATCTTGTTAAAATTGAAATAATGCACTCACAATAAAATTGAAATAGTGAACACATAATGAGGTTTCACATATTCGCCACCATGTGAAAATTGAAATAATGCACATATAATGAAATCGGAAATAGTAAACACGTATTAAAATATGAATGAGTAAACACCTAATGAAAATTGAAATAGTGAACTCACAAGGAAATCGGAAATAGTAAACATATTGAACTTTGTATTAGTGAACACAATAAAAATTGAAATAGTGAACACATAATGAGGTTTCACATCTTTACCACCAAATAAAAAGAGAAATACTGAATACATAATAAAATTTAAATTCTGAACACCTTGGTAAAACTGAAATAATGCACTCATAATGAAATTGGAACAGTAAACACATATTGAAATTTGTATTAGCGAACATATAATGAAAATTGAAACAGTAAACACATAATGAGGTTTCACATATTGACCACCATGTGAAAATTGAAATAATGCATATATAATGAAATTGGAAATAGTAAACACATATTAAAATGAGTGAACACCTAATGAAAATTGAAATAGTGAAGTCACAAGGAAATGGAAATAGTAAACACATATTGAAATTTGTATTAGTGAACACAATAAAAATTGAAATAGTGAACACATAATGAGGTTGAAATATTGAATACATAATGAGGTTTCACATCTTTACCACCAAATAAAAAGAGAAATACTGAATACATAATAAAATTCAAATTCTGAACACCTTCGTACAACTGAAATAATGCACTCATAATGAAATTGGAACAGGAAACACATATTGAAATTTGTATGAGTGAACACATAATGAAAATTGAAATAGTGTATACATAATGAGCTTTCACATATTTATCATCATGTGAAAATTGAAATAATGCACATATAATGAAATTGGAAATAGTAAACACATATTAAAATATGAATGAGTGAACACCTAATGAAAATTGAAATAGCGAACTCACAAGGAAATTGGAAATAGTAACACATATTGAAATCTGTATTAGTGAACATACAATGAAAATTGAAATAGTGAACACATAATGAGGTTTCACATATTGACCACCATGTGAAAATTGAAATTATAAACATATAATGAAATTGGAAATAGTAAACACATATTAAAATATGAATTAGTGAACACATAATGAAAACTGAAATAGTGAACTCACAAGGAAATTGGAAATAGTAACACATATTGAAATCTGTATTAGTGAACACACAATGAAAATTGAAATAGTGAACACATAATGAGGTTTCACATATTGACCACCATGTGAAAATTGAAATTATAAACATATAATGAAATTGGAAATAGTAAACACATATTAAAATATGAATTAGTGAACACATAATGAAAATTGAAATAGTGAACTCACAAGGAAATTGGAAACAGTAAACACATATTGAAATCTCTATTAGTGAACACATAATTAAAATTGACATAGTGATCACATAATGAGGTTGCACATATTGATCACCAAATAAAAAGCGAAATTCTGAACACATAATGAAATTTAAATTCTGAACACCTTGTTAAAATTGAAATAATGCACGCATAATGGAATTGGAAACAGTAAACACATACTGTATGTAAATCAGTGGAGACATAATGTAAAATGAAATAGTGAATATATAATGACAATTGACATACTCACCACCATGTGAAAATTGAAATCAAGGGTACAGAATGAAACTTGAAATTGTAAATACATATAGAAATATAAAATACTGAATAGATATCATAATTTGAAATACTAAATTTATAAATAAAATAAATGGTATACTCTTTGGCAAGCAACCGTTTAATAACAGTTTTGAGTCATAAATACATATTTTGTTAAGGGGGTTTGAGGCAAAAATAGCCACTAAACAAACATTTGTATGTTTACATGATAATTGCACAGACTTGAGACTTATTTCCAACAATAATATATAACAAAACATGTAAAAATTGTGCGTTTCTGCTAGTTTGCTAGTATCATTCGTCGACCACACCAACTGTCGTAACAATTTAATTAAAGCAACAACGTTGAAAGCCACTTAAGCTCACGCAAGAAAGGAATTTCCTGCGTTTGGTGTGGTTTGAAACAAAAAATTGGCTTTTCATATTATTCCAAAATTATCGAATATACATCCAATTGAAACATATAAATAAAAGACACGAAACTGCATCAAACAACTAAAAATTTTACTTTTCACAAAGAACATCTCCAGTTTCTGTTACCAAAAAATGTAAACAGAAAATCTACGTTTAGTTAAAAGAGAACATGAAGTAAATCAGTAAAATTGTCAATTTGACAGAGATGAATCAATAGGTTTCTGGCGAGAAAAAACTCAAAACGTACACGTTAAGGAAGCACTTAGACTTTTCAAATTGATGCCTGTCTAAAACGAGATAGATGTTAAGATGCTGAGGACGGTTAGTCAAAGTTACCTCATCAAATTATTATCCGTGTCGCTCGTCACTCACCAATTTGAAAGAAAGAGACACTTTCGATAACTCACGTCGAAAACTTACCGAATATCCTTTAAAAAGCCGTAAGAGCGTTTAGTACCACTAAAACTAGAACTATTTCGATGTGTTATATCCGCAGTTATAAGCATGAAGCCATTAATATGTTATGGTGCTACAGTCCGATGGCATAAACATAAGCAGGGCGCACACGCCGCCCATTGTGCGTCGCGACAAAATTACATGTTCAGGACGAGCAGACCCAGAGGCCACTGCTTACATCTGTTCTACATTACTTTTAATATCGTTACACGGCTCTGAATAATATAAAAATGATTCACTACCCCTATTATGCGAAGGTACTTGAATATGGTCGTTTTCACTTTCTGCTGAATTGAATGGATGTGAGGTGCTGTTTATGTTAAAATATCTGCGTGGCGAATTTGCATGAAGGTTTCGAACCACCCCAGTGGCGTAACATGGCTACAATATTTCTTTTAATTTAACAAAGGAGTTGTTTGTTCTACTAAAATAGGAAAGTATAAAAACCTATTACATCGGACGTTGAAACAAAAACTGGGCCAAGTAGGTCATATCAGTAGAGAACGGATTTTATGCAAACTGCATATAATGTAATTTTTGCATATCTTGCAAAACAATCGATAATGTGGGCGAACCACGGTGTTTAGAGTTAATTATCACTAATTAATTAATGCATATTTTGCATATTTAGGCAAAGTCTGCATATTCAGACGTTTTATGCATATTTATGCATACATTTTATATTTTTATTTTTTTCCGATTGGTTTCCAATTTTATGTAACAGTGGTTTATTATAACATCATAGCTTGTTTTGCATTTTGTATGAGTAAGGTGGCAGATAGTTTATTCTAAACCTAATTAATTTTCTCAGAAGTTGGGTAAACACTAGGTTCTGCAGTAAGCCCTTGTTTATTGTAGATAGATCTTGTATATTGTAATATTGCTTGGAACGTTTAAATCCCTTTCAACACTTCATTCTTTCTAAAGTACTTGTGCTTCTATATGCAAGTGCATATTTTCAGAATTTACTGCATATATTTAAAAAATAGTGTGCACATATATGCGCATATTTCCGCACTAATCGACTGCATATATTCGGTTCTCTAGTCATATGCAACGCAGTGGATTCCACTGTCGGTTGACAACCAACTGCCTTGCATTAGCAAAAAACAATTACTATGCCATGTAGTTTCATGGTTACTTGTTTTTTCTCTACATCTACACTATAAAACTGTTGTATTCGTAACAGCACCGAAATTTTACCAGATAATCATGTATTGTGTAACGGTATTTTTGCGCCTGGTTGGTTTGCAACCCATGTTTCTTTATTCACTTATGATTGGTGGCGTTTGCGCAGTCCTTTTTGACTTTTGTAAGCTGCGCGAGTGTATTTTTAGAAAATTTCATTTCCGGCACTCATCTTTCTGTGATGGTTACAACTGATTGAACGTCGAAGTAGATTCCTCCGCTAAAGTATTTTATACTTGAGAGTTCATCTCGATTTATTGAAGGAATCTTTATGGACATCGTAATCCGTTGTAGTTTGTGGATTCTCGATGTGGGTCTGTGACCGATTTTTGATCTTCGTTTAATCTTGTATTCACGTCAATCGGAATTTTTTCGATTGGTAAGTGTCGTCCATCTTTATTTGAACATGCTAGCCTAACACATTCTTTATTTATTTATTTAGACAACAAATTGGGGGCAGTAAGATTTTGCCCAAGGGTTATTTACTTTCTGTATTGCTGAATCTGGGTGAGAGAAGCATTTTCTGGTCCATATCGTCATCTGGCGAGCGGTAACACGTGTCCAGACGGCCACGCCAGATTCCCAAGAACGTCGTGCTATCTAGCAATCAGGAAAGTGATTTCTGTTCGATTTACTTTATTTAATTTCGGAGTCGATTTAATCGCTCATTGTTTAATTTACATTACTTTCGAGTTATAATTTAATTTTTCAAATTGTGTAATGTGTTTGCGAACCACTTGTTTATCTCAATACTTCCATACATTAGCGTGTTACGTATTTCGTACATATTAACGTAAATATCACTTAATATATACAGGGTACGTCATCTTGAGCCGTAATATTGCGTTTGTTCGGATTTGTATCTAGGGTATTTTGTGTTTACAGAGCGCTTATATCGATGAAAGTACTTTCAGCGGTTAGGGTGTGTATGTGTTTCATAAACGTTGTTATTTATTGTGCAAAACGCAGTATTTTTACACTGCTCGATTATTTCAAGTATTATTTAACACTATATTAAGTGACTTGAACGTGTGGTGTGTTACAGGGTTCAAGAGCATATTGGCACTATTATTGTAATGTTAATTGGGGATTACTTTAATTGGGTTTTATTTTCCTCATTAAATTACCGTTGTTGCAATTGGTCTTATTATTTATTGTTACCCTATCTTGTTAAATTTGTAGCGACTAAGTAATTAGGTAAGTGGAGAACTCGAGGTCCAGCTTACTCAATCTATATCTGAGTTAATGTCAGCGTAATTTTTTTTACAAGCTGGTGGCGCCCTTCCAGGTGATTGACGAGGAGTTAATTACTTTATTTATTTGACTTTATTGGAGAACCGCCCATCTTCGATTGAGGTTCCGGGCGGCTGACATTGACCAACGTATTACTTATCTAATTTACAGGAATTTCCATAGGAAATTATTTTCAGGCGTCATATTCTTTCCGTAATTGTCATTGTATTCAGTTGTATAAGAAAGCTCAAAAATGAACACTTAGATTAAAAATTCCGTTAAAGATAAAATAGGCATTGTGATTCATTTTCATTTCCAAAAATGGAAACTCTGGGGAAATTTACCGTAAAATGTAAAAAGCTTTTGGTTCAGGCATTATGAATGACGGCAGGTAAGACACTGGCTTAAAAATTGTAGGGATCACCGAACAAACGTGCACGGTGGGGAACGAAGTGGGAGTCCTTCTGTTTTCAACGACAATCTTGTGGAAACGGCGAACATGAAAAATTGCGAAGATCGGCGTTTCCCGATTTCGGAAATTGACACAAATGTAGCATACGATACTGTGAAATTGTCACGAACAGTCTACTCACCACTAATTTTGTACAAGATGGTTGCCAAAGTTGTTGACGGGTGTTCAGAAAAACCATCCTCGGAACTGAGCTTCAAGTATCTCTACGAATCGGATTGCGATGAGTACCTGAATCACGTTATGACTTGCGACGAGACTTGCATTTCGCAGAAAAATACTGCAATCCAACAACAATCAATAAAATGGAAGCACGCGAGTTCCCCCAAAGCCAAAAACAAGTAAACGTTTGAGAACCGAAAGCTTATGGCTACTGTTTTTGGGAACAGGAAAGGCGTATTGTTTTTTGATTTTCTGGAACCTGGGACAACAATTAATGCACACGTAGGTATATGGTGAGCCCATAAGAAGCTCGAGACGGGTTTCACAAAAAAAGGCAAAAATTGCTGAATCTCAACGTGCATTGCGATAGAAATAACAATAAACCAGCTAACAATGTGGTTTTTGATGCTTATAAACTAAATTGCAATTCCATAACCCCGTTTCCGCTATAGAAAACCACTAAATGCAAGGAATTAGTAGTTTTGTATGGAAAACGAAGAATCTCGACGTGTATTGAGCTAGAAATAACATTAAACTACTAATAATGTATTTTTTGTGCTTATAAACAGCTAATAATGCGTTTTTGATGCTTTTAAATTGCAATAATATAACGTGATTTCCGCTATAGACAACCACTAAATACAAGCAATTAGCACAGTTTTATATGGAAAACGAAGAATCTCGACGTACATTGCGATAGAAATAACAATAAACTAGTTAATAATGTGTTTTTTGATGCTTATAAACTAAATTGCAATACTATAACCCTGTATCCGCTATATTTTTTGGTTTTGTAAAAAAAATCAAAGGTGCAAAATAAAAGAGCATTCCATACTCAATAATTTTAAGTAAATGATCAGTTTTCCATTAGGATTTACATTTGCTATGATTAAACGTATCTAGATACGCTATAGGAAAAATATTAGTAGGATCCCCTTACTGAAACCAAAATTCTGCGTATTTGGAACAATAGGAAAATAAAATTCCAATTTACATAAACATTTTTATTGTTAGATTTAAAAGAATGTAAGACAGTTTAGTTTCACACATAGAGACTATTATGTTAGCTGGTAACAGTCTTTTCTGAAACCGTGTTATAAGTTACCTAAATATAGTTTACAAAGTTTAAACAACTTAAGAACAAACATAAATCTTTATAAATTAGGATAATTTGCAACTGCTACAACATTTTTCCTTGTGAACTCTGCAACGCCTGCAATTTTCACATTATTACCATGAATACGAATAAGAGATAAATTAGGAAGATGATCAACAAAATCTAAAGAGCGAAGGCTATTATTCGAAACATCTAACATCACCAGTCGTTCAAGGCTTTTAGGTAACGATGCATTAATGGACTCTATGCAACAGTTCTGTAAATGTAGAAATTTTAATTTATCCAATCCTTTGAATTGCTCATTTTCTAGAATTCCGAGATTATTCTGGTCTAAGTTCAATTTTTTCAAATTTATTAAACCTATAAAGGCGTCAGGTTAATGCTCCTTATGCCGTTCTGTTTTAATGAAAGTGACTGCAAAGAAGAAAGGGCAATAAAAGTGTTTGGTTCAAGTACCCTGATGGCGTTACGTTCTATATTTAATATCTGCAGGTTATTAAGTCCTTCAAAAGCGCCAAAGTTCACCTTATTAATTTTATTTTCGGACAAGTTTAAGGTATAAAGCTAGGAAAGACCTTCAAAAATACTAGATTCTAACGTTAGTATCAATTTCTACTAAATTCAGCGAATAAAGTGAACAAAGACCATTGAATGCACCTGCTTCTATATTTCTAATCTTAGAACTTTGTAAAGTTAAGTATTTCACAATGGGTAATCCAATCAATACATCCTTCTGTAAAACATCTAGGCAGCAGTTGGTTAAATCTAGATTTTCAATGTTTTGCAATTTAACAAAGGCATTCGGTTGTATCTTCATAAACATATTATGTACTAAGTTTAGCTTTTCAAGTCTCGGTATGTTTTTAAACAGCTTCTCATTTATTTCAGATATTTTATTTCCAGTCAAGTCTAGAGTCGTCAAAGAGTTTAAATCATCGAAGGATTCATCTTCTAGTTTTTTAATCATGTTGTAGCTTAAATTAAGATTGCTCAAACTTTCAAGACCTTTAAAATGGTTTTTAGTAATTTTTCCAATTTTGTTTCTATGTAATATAATGTCAGTTAAAGTTGCTAAATTGTTAAAGAATCCTAAAGGTAAAGGCCTGATCTTGTTGTTCTGTAAGTTAATGCTTTTGATTTTACAGAGCCCTTGCAAGGCATTTGGATGTAAAAATGCTACCTTTCCATATTCTATTGTCAGTTCTTCAAGTTCATCAAATGGTTGACTAAAATTATGAGGTAGTGTACTTATTTTACATTGATTTAACCACAATCCTCGGAGTTTCTTAAGCTTATCGAATACATCACACTCCCATTCTTTAATGTCGCTGTTACTAATTCGTAGCTCTTTAAGGTTAATTAAATCGTCGAATAGTCCCACTGGTAAAGATCCGAAACGCCAACCACCTGCTACTAACTTTTTTAAGCTTTTTAATCCAAGGAAAACATCTTTATGCAATACTTTCACTCTCATGTTTTCCAAAAAAAGATCTTCCAATTTATCCAGTTCCTGGAATGCACCGGGATCTACATGTTCAACGTTGTTATAGCTTAAAAGTAATTGCTTTAAGTTTGCAACCAACGAAAAATCACCTGCATTTATAATTTTTATTCTATTGTTCTTTAGATTAAGAACTTCAAGCGATATGAGATTGTTTAATGGGGGTATTTTAGTAAATGCATTTTTTTCGAAATTTAGTTCTTTGAGATGGGATAGTCCTTGAAAGGCTTCTGGTGATATTTCTTCAATAGAACAGTTGGACATACAAAGCGAGATCACGCTCGAGAAGTCAGAAAAGGTATTTGATAATAGAACAGTAATTGCACTAAATGTAACTTCCAGTGAGTTTAATTCGTCTGAACCATTTTGGCGAGATGCAATGTAATTGTCTAATATTTCTTTTAACTGTTCACCAGAGCGAATGTTTTTCCAGGAAACACCAGCTCCTTGCTCTTTGCATTCTGGTTTCAGTTTTAGCTGCTGCAACTGAATAAATTTGTATTATTTTGTATTATTTGTATTAAATTTGTAGAGATACATCTAAAGTTAGTGCCTTCATTTTAATATAATCTTCAATATATGGTCTATTTCTATACCAAAAAATAAGATGCTACTGTCGTTTTGTGGCAGTATGCAAGCGATCATAGAAATTATAATGCCTTACTTGGACAAATTAAACCGGATTCTTTCAACATTATTACCAATCGTGATATCCAAATAGTAGATTTACAATATACAACATATTTCAATATGATAGCAGAATGGAAACGACCCAAGATAATTGTTAGAATATGAGGCACGATTTGTGGGCTACAAAGTGAGAAGACAATCATATATGACGCTGCAACTCTTAATTCATTTAATGCAGAAGTAATCACAGAGTAGTTCAAAAAAGTTACAACACCATTAAAAATAGGTTGTAGAATAATACGGATACAGAAGCAAATTTATTATCATAAAAAAGGCGAACATACAGAAATGGACTTCCGAAGCAACTTAATAAGGAAGAAAAAAATAATCATCTCGATAGAATGACAGGCAAATTAATAATAAATCTTAAAATATAATATAAAATAAATATCGGTAAGTATTCAAAACAAGAAGGAAACTTATATGAAAAATCTACCTGGTGGAAACCGAAAGAGGCAAGAAAATAATACCATGAAATATGAGGAAACGAATAGGATAATCAAAAATAAGTAAGTATCGAAAATTACTTTCAGTAAAGAATTTGCATAGTTCAAAATGTGACGAAGAAAAACTTAAATCAAGTCTAAATAGAAAACGAAATGTCTAGAATACCTGGTTTCGTATCGCTTGCATATCGTACCTGCATATAAGCACTGTCATGATAATTCTGTGTAAAAGAGGAAACCCAACAGACCGAAACTAACGGCTCATTATTCTCCTCTCACATACATACAAATTGTTTATGGAGATATTGATTTTTACCAGGTAAGAAATCAGACAGGATTAAAACCAGGCTTTGATACAAACGACCACTGGCAAGTCACAATATTACTGGTTGAGAAAAACGTCGAATATAATAATATTATAATAATGATATTTGTAGATTATAAGAAAACGTTCAATACTACAGACCAGGGATCGGTATCCTTATCGAGAGATGGGACCACTTGAGTAACCAATAAGTGGTGGCGGAAAGATGGGGGGTGGGGCGATGTCATGCGGCGCCTCTAAGAAAAAGGTTTTTTTATAAGCTTAGCTATGAAACAAATGACGCTATCTTAACCCTGGAGTCCGGTAGTCGCATATGCTTTGTTCCACGAAATCTTAAATCAGCTCCTGCTAGAAAGGTATTAGAACCGGGGTGGCAGTCACTAACCTTCCGGTGAGTACCTGCGAGCTATTGGGGTTGTTCTAGTATACCACGCCACAGATTCACTATTATACAATCGGTTTTGCGATAAGTGCAACGAATCGAAATGTGAGAGCCGACAATTGGCCCTTAAAGGAACCCCGGCAAAATTTTCAAATTTTTGCTCATGTTAGTATATTCAGTGACATGGAAATCGTAACACCAAGAAGGGGTAGGAATTTTTTGATCAAACTTGCCAGAAACGTTTAACTACTAAAAGGTAGCAATTGATTAAAATTTCATTCATATGGATCAAGTGATAATGGCTTATCTGACAGTTCTTTCAGTTTTTTCTAACAATTTTATCAGGTGTATGTTTTGCGAGATTTTGTTCAGTTCTTTATTGTTTTCGCTTTTGATCGTTTGTTTTGAGGGTGTGAAAATTACCGCCAATTAAGCGAATTCGAAAAAGGTCGTAGTTTTGGTTTGCCACCTTCGCGCAAACCAAAACTACGACCTTTTTCGAATTCGCTTAATTGGCGGTAATTTTCACACCCTCAAAACGAATTCGAAAAAGGTCGTAGTTTTGGGTTGCGCGAAGGTGGTTTTTTCGTTGAGAGAAATTGCAAATCGCCTTAACCGCAACCAATCCACACCATGCGCTGCTATCAGGCATGGACTAGGGAGGGTCAGGAACGTCGCAGAAGAGGAACCGGGGGGCGAAAAAGAATAAATGGGATGCAGGACCGCCATCTTCGACTTATGGCAACAAGAGACCGATTCTCCAGTACTAAATAGAGATCAATTGCCGATCAATGGTTAGCTAACGAAGATCGTCCTGTAACCTTTCGAACGGTTTAGCGCAGAATCAAAATTTAATATAGTTTTTTAAAAGGTACGTCTTGTGTTATTTTTTTAGGGATCTTGTCAACATAAGGAACCCAAAACGCCTTACGCAAGAGGAATTAGAGGCTTTGGCACAAGTTATTTGCGATGATGATTCGGAAGAAGAAGTGGGAGATTACGAGTATGCAGATACATCGGAAGAAGAAGTTGTAAATGAGAGCGACCACTGCTCGGCTTCGGAACAGGAGTTTGGTAATCAAATTGCCGATTCTTCAGACAGTGAGGTTGAAGGAGAAGAAGAATATTTTGTGGCAAAGAATAAAGTTACACGTTGTAGCAAACGCCCACTTGTATCTAAATTTAGTAAAGTTGGTAAGCAAAATATAGTAAGTATTTTTCCTGGACCAAAGCAGTGAGCTCGAAATAAAACTGATGGAAAAAAACGCGTTTGAAATGATATTTACCGACGATATCATTGAACCAATTTTGCTATATACCAATATCGAGATTGAAAAAATGCGAGTAAACTTTGACAGAGCTCGAGATGCAAAAGATATTACGAAAAACGAATTTTTGGCATTTATTGGATTGTTGTATTTAGCTGGGCTAAAAAAAGAAAACCACACTCATTTTCTTGAGCTATGGACCAAAGATGGGACCGGATGCGAAATATTTAGGGCCACTATGGGATGCAACAGGTTTCTATTTATATTGAGCGCTCTACGATTTGACGATAAGGTCACCAGAACTGAACGAAAGAAAACCGATAAACTTGCAGCCATACGGTTTGTTTTTAATCGTTTTGAAGAACATTTTCATAATAAATATTGTCTTGGTGCACAAATGACGATAGATGAAATGTTAATCCCTTTTCGTGGCAGATGCAGTTTTATCCAATACTTACCAAGCAAACCAGCGAAGTATGGAATAAAAGTATTTGTGCTATGTGACTCTAAGACCTTTTATGTTACCAATATCGAGATATATTGTGGAAAACAGTCTGAACGACCCAACATACATTTACTAAACTAAGTGACGTAACTCACCGTTTAGTGGAACTATGGAAAGGTAAAAATAGAAATCTGATCTGCGACAATTGGTATACCAGCTATCCATGGCAAAGGAGCTACCTGCGCAATGGTGACATTGGTAGAAACGTTGAAGAAAAATAAGAGAAAGCTTCCACTAGAGTTTATGCCGGATAAAAAGAGACAAGCAGGATCTTCCAAATTTGGGTTCCAAAAAGATATCACAATCGTGTGGTTTAATCGGAAAAAGGGTAAAGTAGTAATTTTGCTGTACGTACTCGGTATCTAGAAGAACGAGAAGGTGGCCATTGGCTGTGTTTTTTCAGCTGCTTAACATAGGGAGTATAAACAGTCAGATCCTCGCAGCGACTGAGGAGCTCCAACGGAGCCGACTTCCATAAGTCAATACAGTGCAAAGTGATAAGTTAACAGTTCCGTGGATAGCTATAAACGGCTGATCCGGACACAAACTATTAAAAAAGAAAAAAAATAGTCAGATCCTGTACAATGCCAATCATGTCGAAAATCCACACAAATATAGGAGAAAATATCTAAAAGCCTTAGCAATGTCTTTGATGAAACCTCACCTCGAGGAGAAAGCAGAAATGAAAAGTTTGCCATCCGACATACAGCTTTTCCTATCGAAATACAGAAGGCCTATGGAGCAACGCGACGAAGAACCGCCAGCAAAAATACGAAAAAGGCGCTTTTGTTGCGGAAGACAAAAGAATATGCTGTTACAACTATTATTTGCTCAACCTGCAAAGATGACAAAGGCACAACTAACAATATATTGAAAAGTGGTTAAAATGTTCTTCAAACGAACATACATCAGAATACAGTTTCGAAAAAGATATCCACCAAATACAGACGTCAACTACCTCGTGTTCATGAGATGCTGAATAAATTTCTACAGTCCAACCTGCTTAAGCCACAGAGCAGCAGATCACCCTCAGACGACATTAAGATGGCAACTTCGGTTTCTATAAACACATATTATAACTAAACCATGTCCTAACAATTGTTAGTTTCTTCATCTGGTTACATCGATTAACAAAAAACACATTTTTTTTCATGGTTAACGCTTAGCAACAACTATCCTAATCATACTATATTTTAAAATGAAATCTTACCCGAAACTCCATCTTGCTGTTTACAAGATAAAGAATTTTTGGTATTTCTTGGATTAAATTCCTTCGTGTTGCTAAATTGTGAAAATTGAAGTTGGAAGTATTTGTTCTATTTCAAGCACTAAACTAAAAATAACTTACCTTTACCTTAAACTAACACGTTTTATCAATTTTCTTCAGAATATTTTACATTACCAAATCGTTCGCAATTAATTTGGAAAGCATCCACATTACTAACAGATGTAAATATTGTATATGTACTGTGTGGGTTGTGCAAGTAATCGAAAATAGGGTTTTTATTTCTGGAATGGGCTCATAGCGATTACAGTTGCAGTTCGAATTATCTGCCCGCGCAACCTTCAGGAAAACACCGATGTATGGATAACCGAGACTACAGACTGGTCTAAAATCAAAATAAGCAGAGAAGTATTTCCATTTCATATTTTCCGTTTTCCTAAACTAAAATTAATGTTAATCCGAAGTCCATATTTTTATAAAATACAAGATTCGCTACATTTTAAATCTCGTATTTAAAAATTGTAAATTAGGGTATTCACACTCATGTTAATAATGTTTAATGTGCAAGAAACTGATTTTGCAGCATTATGTGATGTAGCGACTTTTCTTAATTTTGTGAAGTAAAGCGTTTGTAATTGCAAATTTTGAACAAGGGTAAATCTTTAAATTGTAGTCTGTGAAATATACATACAGGGTGTCCATTTGAAAACGTACAATGTGGAACTAAAATAGGTGTTAAACTTTTTTAGGAAACGTTTCTACACAATGGAGGGGGAATCATAACTCGTAAGGTAACGTTCACCCATACCTGTGCAAAATGGAATTAATATCAAAAAGATTCATCCGGTACAACTACATGTAATGCACACATTTTTATTACTTCCATTTGCAAAGTTTACACGTATGCTTATACATATATTTTTCTATAAGTACGACCGTAAATACGTAATTATTTAAAGTTGCTTCCTTTTACAGGTATTATTTTGCTTAAGATATTATATGATGTAAAATATCTTCAAAAAGTTTACAGGATCTTTGAACGATATATTCACCAGCAAAAGGAAATATGAAAACCGCAGTGCACTGCAACAGATTAAAAATTTTGTATGTACAAAATATATCGAGCATTCAAAAAGTTTTCAAATTACGCTGCGAGTACTACAAGTCGTAGCTGTCATGTTACGTACCGGCCTTACCCCAACGTGAACTTAACCTCAAAACGTATCTCGCCGCAAAAAAACACATTTAAAAGAGTAAATAAAGTCATTTATTTAAGTATTTTGTAGGTATTTAGAGTATATGAGGCTTATTAGGTGTGTTGGAAATGGACTGCATCTTCGTGGAGAAAACGTCAGACTTTTCTTCTTAGACCATTGGTAACATTTTGTAAAACCTGCGGAGCGCTGTTTTATTTTCTCATATTTTTCTAAAATTCGTTGGATAAGTGCATTTAAATCGTGAACCGAAGTTTCGAATATCTAATTTTTCAGGTGGAGCCAGACGAGTAAACCTAGAGGTATAAAATCGCACGATCTTGGAGGCCATATGTTAAGAGCATTTCTGCTAATTACTCGATCTTCGAAAAAATCACTAAAGAGGTTTACAGTATCTCTCGCAGCATGGACCGTTGCGCCGTTCTATTGGAAATAACCGTACCACAACTGATTTATGAATTAGAGCAGAATTTCTTCCCAATACCAGGCTGCTGTCAGCGTACCATTAGAAAAAATTGCTCCTACCAATCTTCTTTTACTAAGGCCTATCCAAACTCCAACTGTTTGTGGATGTAGTGAAGTTTCAGTGAATATATGGGGATTCTCCGTGCTTCGCATTCGCATATTTTGGAAATTGACGTATCCAGCTAGGTGGAACTTTGCCTCGCCCAAGAAGAAAGTTTTGTCCAATAAATCATAGTTATCGATATTGTTTAAAAACCAGTGGAAGTATTGTCACGTTTGAGCAAATCTTGTGGAAGCAGTTCGTGCACAACACACACTAAAAAACATCATTTTCAGTAAACATTCATTACCACTAAAGTACATCCGCCAATTCTGATAACTGGAAGCTATTTTTTAGATTGGCCTATATATAAAATAAATTAAATATTTATACAGTTGTAATGAATTTTATGTTTCAGATCCAATCAGTTAGTTGGTGATTTCAAGATTTTGTTTTCCTAGATACCAGTAAGTGATGTACAAAATAGTGTTATAAATAGACGTAAATAATGTATCCTAGCACTTCTGATTCACGGTTGTATTTCAGATAGAACACCCAGTATATTTTTGCATTTTTGAGATCGCCATAAAATATGTTAGGCTATTTCAACTTATTCTTATATTATAAAATTTCTTTTAAAAACGTTTCGTTTGTCGTGACGCCCATATAATTGATCCTTTGAAATTAATTGTTGTTCAAAAATCGTTTTTGAGATTTAATTTCCGTATTTATTTAAATTTTCAAATAAATATATATATATAAATCTTTTAACGGCTGTTGTTGAAGATTTGCGATGCTGTTTTACAGTATTGAGAAGTAGCGCGCTACGCTAGCAAATTAGTTTTTGTAATTTTTTTAAGCAGTTCTGTACTCGAAACGGAAGTAGCTTGTAACGGTAGAGAGCTACAAAAAAAGCGTAGATCTAGTGGAAAATCGGTAGCCTATTTTTTCCTACATCGGTACATTCCACAACAGTATTAATTTTTGTCCGAAATGGAAATTTAATTATTTTTCAACGAAAGTATCTTTTCTTTTTCAATTAATTTTAATTAATATTTGCTCAGATTACCTTATTTCATAAGAAAGTATTGCCCTTACAGGCACCATTTAGCTTAGAAAATTTGCAGAAGAAATAACTACGAATAATAACACACCGGTTAATAAGATATAAGCCAGTACATCGAGTATACCTTTAATATAGCTACTGGGTTTAGTGTGCCACACTAGTAAGCCATTGTACATTTAAAATTATGCGATTACAGGGGCACTAATTGTTAAATTGTTATTAGTTGTAAACTTTTCAGAAAAGAAAAAGAAAGTTGGTGGAAAACAACCAAGGAGTTAAAAATTTGGACAAACAAAAAAACAAATAGGCAAAAACTGCAGAAGCAGGAAGATCTCCAAGTGGGAACATGGAATGTAAGAAGTATATTTGGAAATAGAATTAAATAACGAATTCGAAAAAGCGAATTTAGGTATCCTAGTAGCCACAGAAACAAAGGAAAAGGGGAAGGGAATTCTGGAATTAGAGAATGGACATATTTTAATATGGAGCGGAGTCAGTGAAGACGAAAGAGCAGCTGCGGGAGTAGGATATATAATAAGTAACGATGCCAAGAACCAAATAAATAAATGGGAAGCAATATCCGAAAGAATATTAGCAGTGGAACTAAAATACAAAACACAAACGAAGACAATAATAGCAGTGTATGGCCCAAACGAAGACGAAAGAACAGAAAGAAAGGATAGATTCTGGGAAGAACTAACGATCACCATGGAAACAGCGAAAGGGAAAATATACGTGGCCGGAGATTTTAATGGAAGAGTGGAAAAAAAAGACGCCACATATGCAGCAGTTGTTGACATTTACGGAGAAGCAAAAATAAATAATAACGGGATAAGACTACTGGATGTTTGCCTTGGACATGACGTAATCACAACAAATACCTTCTACAAGCACAAGCAGATACACAAGTACACAACAGTAGAGCCGAGCAGATAATAGATTACATATTGGTCGAAAGAGAAAACAGAGAAGCAATACTGGATGTATGAGTTAAAAAAGGAAGCGAAATAAATAGCTACCATCACCTGTTGGTAGCCACATTAAAAGAAATACAAAATGGCAGAAGCAATAATACTACACAGGAAATAAAAAAGACAGAACATAAGAGCATAACTACATATAAACTGAAAAATAAGGAAGTCGCAAAAACTTACGAGAGAGCAATAAGTACTAAACTTGAAAGAGTGAAAGAAATGAACATGGAAGAGAAGTTGGAAATTTTTAAAATCAGTCTCGTAGAATCAGCTACAGAAGTATGTGGGACAAATAAGACGAGATTGCACAAAAAGCAGACATCACGGTGGACTGACGAAATAAAGCAACAAATCAAAAATAAAAAGAAGCAATGGCAAAAATGTCTAAGCAGCAAGACAGACGCAAATTACCAGCTACATAAACAACAAAGAAAGAAAGTTAAGAAGTCAGTAAAAAAAGCCAAGGAGAAGTCATGGGAAGATTTTGGAACGAAGTTAGAAAGGGACAGCCTAGGCAACCAAAAATTGTTTTATAAAGTACTCAAAAATCTTAGAAGTAACAAAAATATAAGAACCAGAACGATTAAAAATACTGAGGGGGAATTATTGGCAGAGGAAAATGAGATTATGGACCGCTGGAAAGAATACTTTGATGATCTGTTAAACACAGGAAGCGAACAGAAGCGAGAAAACAAAATAGGGGAGAAAAAGATATTAGAAGTAAGAATACAAAGAGACTGAAATAAAAATGGAAGAGCTGAAGGAAGCGATTGTGACGCCCAGCTAAAAAAACGGCGATACAGTGAAGGAAATAATTTTTCCTACACAAAAAAAAATATCTAACGACAACACCAGTAAGGTCCAGGTATCTAGACAAGGGTTTGACCAGCGTCGGTCGGAGAAGGAAGGGTTCAAAGTATGTAGGCGCCACCTGTTTAGAAAAATAAACCCTTGGCTCGAAGATGACGTAGA